>JASDQU010585678.1:90656-113864 GCA_032191745.1 Picea mariana | reverse complement strand
ATCTGTTTGCTGTCCTAAAACAGCAGCAAGGACAGATCTGGAACCTTGAACTTAGAGCCCAACAAGAGGTCAAAAGACAGACCTGTTGGGCATCCTTTAGTTCCTCAAAAATATTCATGTCTCTAGTATCTACTAATGAAATTTCAAGGATCAACACAGTGACACAAGTGTATGAAGAAGACATAATTCCAAAAGTGAATCAGGAAAACTCAAAAATTATGATAAAAGAAAATCAAGTTATAAGGAAACCTTATCTACATCCTAATCACAAGCCAACACTTTAACCAATCAACATATCAGCACTGCTCTCAACAAATACAATAATTGACCTATATTCTGAAGAAGATCGATCCCAGTGCAATTTGGTCTCAAAATAGCAGTGATTCTTGGAATCACAATACAAAAAGTTATATTCCAGAACCCTATAAACACTTAGTTCCACAGAAGATTGCACTAGAGTGGACTGACCCTTCAACAATGCAACAATTCTGTTTAGTACTTCAAAGATCATATTGCCTCGTTTCTTTGACTAGGACAACATCATGAATAGTATCACATGAAAGCATTACAAGCAAGAAAGAAGACATAACCTTTTTATGCTTTGAGGACAAAGTGAAATGCAACAAACATAAAGTACATATAATAATATTAATAGTCAAAGGGAACATGTCTAAAAGGCGTGTCTATACATGCATGTGACCATTCAATGTATATTTATACACAAGATCAAATACTGTTGCAATCAATCACTTATTAATTATCAATTTATATTTTATTTCTCTGTATGGATTTTTTATGTTATCCTTCTTATACTGGATTTTTTCCCATAAATGAACTATTAGACATTACACAGAGTCAGTCTATCTTGGGAGATAAGCTGATCTTATCTTTAAAAATAGCTCTAAATTTATCCTCAAGCTAGCGCATAGGTTAGTTGATGCCCTTGAAATATGTGCCAAAAATATAACCACAAAAATACCACCCAAGTCTCGACCTTTGACTATTGAAAATAAACATGTCTTTGACTATTCTTGATCTTCATAAAGCACCTCATTGACTAGGTCAAAGACTGAGTCATCCTACTGACTCATTATCCACATAGAAGCACACCATGCCAATTGATCTAGAATCCACATGTAGCAATATCCATAAATTGCACATGTAGCATCAACCTTGTCCAAATAGAGCAACTTCCAAAAATAGTAATTGCTGGAAATAGTAATTGCTGGAAATAGTAACTACTAAAAATAGCAATTCTCCTACCAGAGCAAAATTCTCAAAATGCCAACGAGTGACCAAAAATAGCAATGTCTAAAAATAGTCGTCTAAAGTAGGCATCTCTAAAAATAGAAATGTTTTCAAGAATGCCCACATGCAACAATGGCAAGACTTTCCAAAAATAGCAAGGTCTAAAAATAGACATTCTAAAATAAAAATGTCTTAAAAAAATTATGCTAAAAATAGCCATGCATGCTTGTGGAAACGCTTGGCACCCTGCATGTTGAAGACACTGCTTGCATTCATTGGAAACCCCCCTGGAAGGCTCATATATCATTGTTAATTTCTCACCTGCCTCTAAGGATATCTCATACCAGAAACTGATCAGGGGATAACAAGTCTAAAACCCATAATTGTTGGTTTGGAGTAATCCAATTCAAACCCCATTATAGTTTGTTTTAGGTAATCCTTTTCAAAACCCATGTGTGGATTCAAGGTGATCAATGGTTCGAGAGCTCTACTAGAGCTCCTATTTGAAGGGCAGTGCAGGAGGTGCAAACAACGAGCTCTAATGTAAATATAAATGTTGATAAATTATGTATTGAAATGACAATGTAATCTGTTAGTAATATAACACAACATTAGTAACGAGTGAGCTGCTGAGGTTCCTCACGAGAGCTTGAGAGGGTTGCAGTCAAGCAAGCAGCCATGAGTGCGCCTGGGGGTGGGGAGCCATCTCCCACCCCGCCGATCACTGTCGATGAATCCTTCAGACGGCTGATCAATCTGATGGGAAAGAAAACGGTTGCTCCCTCAGTGCCGAAATTCATCAAGAAACTCGAAGCTATTCCAGAAATCGACCTTCCAGAAGAACAGCCCATTAAAATCGCCCTGCCATTAGCTGAAAGAGGTCTGATAAGGCAGTTTATGGGACTTTGGCCCTCTGCGAAAACAACAGATGATTGGATCCAAAGAAATTGGAGGCCCCACCTCAAGAACAATGTGACCTGCTACGTTGTTGGAAGGGGCTTCTTCGTTTTCGAATTTATCTCTAAAGAAGACAGAGATTTAATATTCAGGAGCGGTCCTTACTTCATGGGGACCCAAGGCTTGTATTTCAACAGATGGACGCCAAATTTTGATCCAACAGTAGATGTACCAAAAGAAGTACCAGTCTGGGTCCAGCTTCCCAACTTACCGATCCACTGCTGGAACTTTCAATCTCTTCAGAAGATCGGAAATGGGCTAGGCCGCTTCATAGACAAAGCGGACAATAAAGCCCAGTATACCTGTGCAAGGATCTGTGTAGAAGTGGATCTGGAAGTCGGGCTGCCTGAAGCTGTAAAGCTCAAGGTGAGGAACTGGCACCATTATCAAAAACTGGATTACGAGCACCTCCCATTCAAATGCAAGAACTGCCACGAACATGGCCACTTCCAAAGAAATTGTCCAAAGGCCCAACCAGAAGACAAAGAACAAGGAGAAGGCTGGCAGAAGGTCAAGAAGGGCAAAGCAGCCACGAAGTCGTCAGAGAAGAAAAGCAGAGGGCCTCCAGAGAAACCCCAACCAAACCCAAACCCTAAAGAGGTGCCGAAAGAAGGATCCACCTCTAGGATCGCCATCAGGGTAGAGGAAATCCAAGTGATAGAAGAAAGTCAAGAGAAAGAGCTTGAAAAAATCATCAATCAACCATCGTCAAAGGAAGCCGAGAAGGAGAAAGAAGTAGAGGAAGAACACATAAGTCTGGACTCGGACTCAGACGGATCAGAAGACGGAGGAACCGAGTCAAGCAACTTCCAAGCTTCACCGATAAAGCCTACTAGGGGGCGGAAATCCAAGAAAAAAGAGAGAGAGGAAAAAACCTACTGGGATGTGCTTCAAGGCTCTCAACAGATGCTCCAAGGAATGATAAACACCAGATCTACAAAAAAGCAAGGCCCGGCTCCAAAAGGAGCCACACCCCCACCAAGGTAAATAATGAAATACATCTCCTGGAATTGCAGAGGACTTGGCAACATTCTGAAAGAGGAAGCCCTAAAAGACATTGTTAGAATGTATACGCCCGAAGTTCTTCTCATCCAGGAGACAAAGTTGGAGGACTTGGTCCTTCTTCAAGCAAGTAAAAGTTTTTTGGAAAAAAGGTCAAGCCAAAGCAGTAAGTTCCCGAGGAGCATCAGGAGGACTCACCACCCTCTGGGACACCTCCAAGTACGAGCTAACGTCTGAAGAATGCAACATACATTGGATCTTCACCAAACTTCTCCACAAAGAGTCAGGCCATCAAGTAAGTCTTTTTAATCTGTATGTTTCGGTTCTATTTTCGCAAAAAAGATCCTATTGGAACACCTTAAATTCTTTCCTCGGCATGCACAATCCAGAGAATGTAATCATTGCAGGAGACCTTAACCTAACTCTCGCTGCTGATGAAAAGAAAGGTGGGTCCCCTGTTAGACATCCTGCAAGAGAATGGGTGGAGGATATCATGCTAGACCGGGATCTAGAGGATATCAAGCCCACCGAGGGGAAATACACATGGTCAAACAATCGGATAAGTCCTGGACATATAGCCGCTAGGCTAGACAGATTCCTTATTCAATCCACCTTCCTCACCCTTGGCCTCTCCACCGCCTCAAAAATCCTTCCAAACTATGTTTCTGATCACAAACCTATCCTTTTGGAGCTCTCAGTTGAAAAAAACCTTGGCCCAATTCCTTTCAAATTCAGCCCCCTTTGGATTCAGCAAGAAGGTTTCCAGGATATAGTCTCTCAAGCCTGGAGTAGACAAATCCAAGGCTCCCCCTTCTTCGTCTGGGAAGAGAAATTAAGAGGCCTCAAATCAGATCTGAAAAGCTGGGCCAAGTCCCTCAAATCCCCTACTTCCAGAAGGAGAGAGGCGCAGGAAGGCCTTGAGACTCACCAGATGGCTTTGGAGGACTCCGTTGTCACCCAATCCCTGTTATCCAGAGAAGAGGACCTTCAAAAAGAGCTTCATAGAGCCTGCAGACTGGAGGAGGAATACTAGAGGCAAAAGTCCAAAAGTCTTTGGCTGCAAGTTGGTGACAAAAATACGAGCTATTTCCACAAGCAAGCCGAAGCTCGGAAGCAATTCAAGTCAGCCAAGGAAATTTAGTATCAAGATCAATTGATTAAAGACTTTGATGGGATCAAGAAAGCAGCTCACTCCTTCTTCAAGGATTTGTACTCCGCCCCGGATGATCTTCTTATCGATACCAACTCCCATCCCCTAGACCTTGTTCCCAAGCTCATCCATGAAGGGGAGAATACCAACTTAACAGCCCCGATCAGCCCGCAAGAGATTAAAAAATCCCTGGATCGAATTGAAGCAGAGAAGGCTCCCAGACCTGATGGCTTCACAGCGAGGTTCTTCAAAGCCTGTTGGCCTACCATAAAAGAAGACTTGCTGGAAATGGTTAGGAAATCGCAGAACTGTATCAAGATCGGTGGCAGCACCAATTCGTCCTTCTTAGCCCTGGCTACAAAATAATCACCAAAGTTATAGCAATGAGGCTTAAAAAAATTCTCACAACCATCATACCTTTGAATCAAGGAGGTTTTATAAAAGGGCCCCAGATTTTGGATAATCTCGTGATGGTGCAAGAAGCCATTCACTCAAGCTGCCAGAGGAATGAAAAAGGCATGGCCATCAAGCTAGATCTCGCCCTCAAGCTGCCAGAGGAATGAAAAAGGCATGGCCATCAAGCTAGATCTCGCCAATGCCTTTGACAAAGTCCGACACGAGTTTTTGTTCACAGTTATGGAGAAACTTGGCTTCTCACCAAAATTCACTAGCTGGGTGAAAGCATGCATCGCCTCCCCTTGGATAGCCCCGTTGGTGAATGGTTGTCCGGCTGACTTCTTCCAGGCCTCAAGAGGCCTTAGACAAGGCTGCCCCCTGTCGCCTCTTCTTTATGCCATCCAAGCCTCGGTGCTAAGCTTCCAGTTGGGCCACTGTCAACAGATCCAATCTCTCTCGGAACTTAGGATGGTTCATAACGTTGAAGATATTAACCATGCACAGTTTGTTGATGATACCTTGCTTCTAGGGGGAGCAAGCGTGAGTTAGACAATTATAAAGAGGTTTTAGGCAGCAAGATAAATTTCCAAAAAAGTATGATATACGGATGGAACTGCTCCACCAGGGAGCTAAATGAAATTGCCAGAATTCTAGACATGGAAGGGTCGATGGCCTAGGAGTCCTTCAAATACCTTGGAATCCTCATTTTCAAAAAGAAACCTAAAGTTTCTCAATGGATGTCGTTGCTTGATAAGTTGAAAAGCAGAATTCAGGCTTGGGGAGCCAACTGGTTAAACACAGCTGGGAAGTTGGTTCTGTTGAAATCCGTGCTAATCATTATCCCTATCTATCAATCTTCAATCTTGTTGGCCCCTAAAACCTTCATAAGCACGCTGGATGGGATGTTGAGAAGGTTTTTGTGGGAAGGGGGGAAACAAAATGAGAGAAAACTCCACTTAGTGAGCTAGGAAAAAGTCAAAAAGCCATTACTAGAAGGAGGCCTTCAAATTCGGGACACTACCAATCAAAACTTAGCTCTGGGCGCCAAATTGTTGTGGAATATAGTTTCTGGTAAACCCTCCTGGAGCAAGAGAGTTCTATGGAAGAATATTTCCAAGGGCAACGCACAAGATGCTTAGATCTTCCACTGAGAGTCCCAAAAGGAACCCCAATTTTCATGCTGTGTCTAAGAGCTCTGGAGCGTTTCAAGGATAAGTTGTACTGGATCCCAGGCAATGGCAAATCTATAAAAATATGGGAAGACCAGATCCTTGGAGACCCACCTCTGAACCAGAATGGGGAGCTGGAGAACATTAAAGAGTGGCTGCAGAGCAGAAATCTTCTCACTCTGTGGGACATTTCCTGTTGGGGGTCCAACGTGGACAGAAGCTGGGATTCATGGGATCTAGGAGGCTATCCTGAAAACGTAGAAGAAGAAGCATGTAAGCTCATCGATCTGCTTCAAGGGAAGTCTCCAATAAAGGCCTTAGCAAAAGATAAAAGAGGTTGGGGCTCCACCTCGGGCAGGTATTCGGCTGCAGAAGGGTATCATGCTCTCCAAGCGATCCCTTATGCTCCTCCAGACCCATCCCTCTAGAAATCTTTGTGGTCCTTCACTTCCATACCAAAGGTTGATTTCTTCACCTGGACTCTGGCACACAGAAGCATCCTAACCTGTGACAACTTAAGGCGGAGGGGATGGGAAGGGCCTTCTAGATGCCCTCTGTGCCTATTGGAAGAGGAAAATGCTGACCATTTGTTCTTGCACTGCCCTTTCGCAAAAGAAACTTGGAATGAAGTTCTGAAATTGAGCTTGGACAGAATTGGCCTGCCGGATACTCTTCAGGACATGCAAAAAAATTGGGCTGCTAGTTCTCCTTTCAGTCTAAATAAAAAAGAGCTATTGAAGACATGTTGGATGTGGATCCCAAAATTCACCTGCTGGAAACTTTGGCTAGAAAGAAATAGCAGAATCTTCAGAGACGAAAGTTGCACTTCTTCCAGGGTAGCGATAAAAGCCAGAGCCATGATGGGAGAAGCTCTAGAAACTAAAGTCAGCCTCAGAAATGCTAGTGCTCTTGAAGCTGAAGAAAACCACTGACTGGCTGCTCTATTACCAAATCACCATATTAGACCGGCATCCACCACTCCTCGAACTGCTACCTGGGAAATTCGGTTGGAGGAGCAAGAGTTCAACAAGTGGAGATCGAATCTGGAGGATCACAGCCTTTTCTTCGATGGAGCTTCCAAAGGGAACCCAGGAACGGCCGATGGAGGGGGGGTGCTCCTGAATCCTTCTTGAGTTATCACTATGAGTTATGCTTGGGGATTAGGCCAGGACTCCAATAACATAACAGAGGCACTTGCTCTGTGGCAGGGTCTGAAGCAAGCCTTAAGGGAAAACATCAACTCGCTGGCGGTCTTTGGAGACTCAAGAATAATAATCCAAGCAATGATCTCTAAAAGAATTCCGTCCCAGGTTCTTCTAGCTCCCTTGCTCAAGAAAATTCAGCTTCTGGTTTCCAATTTCTAAAAGATACGTTTCTTCCATGTTTTAAGGGACCTGAATACCATGGCCAATCTGGAAGCTAGTAAGGGTACACTCCTGGGCAGGAGTCACTTATCTTTAGATGGGACCGTTTCTCTTTGTCATATTCCCTAATCGGCGTGGCGTTTTTGACCAGTTGGTCCAAAGAAATCCACATGATCCTAAGATCCTCCCTCTGACAAAGGAATCAAATTCTTTGCATTATCACCTAACTCGTCAGACCAACCGCCATTTCTCAATGCAGATGCGATATCTTATCGATTCAGGGCTCGAGCACATCGTCAACAGAAGCAATGTCCTCCCAAGTCAGATCAAGCAGGATTCCCGTGACCTCATTGAGGATAAAATCACCTCTCCGGGCAGCAAGAGGCATAGAACGAGCAGCTCCTACTTCGGCGAATTGAACTCTGCTCTGAGACTAAGTGATATTTTTCTGATCTCAAGGATAGTCTCCATGGCATCAAGCTCAAGTCCGTCTCTGTCTCTGGAGGAAAGATTGATTGAGTTGCAGGCCGCAATGGCAAAGTTAAAGAAGAGGGTAAAAGAGCAAGACGCAAAATGGGACAAGCTTGTCAAAGAGCTCTCAGATCTACGAGAGGAGTTCACAGAGGCAAAAGAAGCAGGGGACGAGTTTACTGATGCAACTGAGGTGCAATTCAAAGATCAAGCAAATACAAATGGTGATTTTGGCAACCAACTGTGCATGTTGGAAATCAAACTTAAAAGATTGGCCCGTTCTCAGGTTCTCCCCAAGACTGATGATGATTAAGCAGCTGAACATCCTCCTCTCCGGCGATTATATAGTTGTTAATATGTTAATTTCTGCTGTTATCTTGCGCAATAGTCTGTTGCTAACCGGGGAACCATCATCCCGTAATTTTGTTACTCTGCCTACCTACCATTCTATGTTTAATAGCTGGTTAGATGAGATGAAGCACCACTCTGTTAAAGTACCCAGCAGCTTCTTTGCCGGCCACTAATTTCAAAAATATAGCCGTTTCTGTCTAAAAAAAATATAACACAACATTAAAGTTAAATGATAACAATTAGTATTGAGCTTACTTTGGTGGTTAGACCATCTATATGTCTCAGGGTACTATAAATCATGTAATGAATGAAAAGATATGTGAGAGATGGTAATTGTGTAATGTTAGGTAGCGCACCTCAGGCTCCGATGATGTATTTGCTGAAGCATATTATTAATACAAGGGACATTTATTATTCTCTCGAAATTATTCTGTTTATTTTCAAGTGCATGTGTTGTTATAAAATCCTACAAATGCAGCTTGAAGGCTTGTCATACATTTATTATTTAACAGATTTTTAAAACAGCATACAAACTGTAAGTTGAAGAGCCCCTTTCTAATCACTGATGTTCTTCAATTATTTAGCTGTCTATGTATTAAATATAATCCATAAGACTCCTTGATTTCGAGTACAGAAGTAGAATGAAGAGTGTTTCAACACAGCATTCGGTTTTAACTCTTCACTTTTGCTCTTACTAAAAATGACAATATCAAACGTACCACATATTTTATGGCATATTTTCCATTCTCTAGTGTACTGTACTTTAGGCCCTCTATTAAATTTGATGTTTTAGGGGCTGCTTGTTAGATTTGTTAGCTCGGAGGTACTTCTGCATAGGTGGTGCCCAGCATGCGGAAGTGACCGAACAGATTTCTCCCTAGTGACTTTATTTTTATAAAGTGACTTTATAAAGTGATTTTATAAAGTTAAGTTGAACTTTTATTTTTTAATGTGTAAAAGTGACTTTATGAGGTTGTGGGTCACTTTAGTAACTTAAGTGACCTCAGCAAATGATTAAGTCGTGACCGTTGATCTCATGAGGGCAAAGTTAAATATGACCATCAATCTCATTGGAAGACCAAGGGTTAGGGCGGTTACAGTTTGAAAATGGATAAAGGCAGCTCATGAGGGAGAGAGGGGTGCACATCTTGAGGAGAGCTTGGAGGGAATGTGAAGAGTCACATTGTCCAAGAGAAATTTCTGAGCTTGGAGGGAAAAAGTAGCAGCTGAGGGAGTTGGCACGCATCCCTAGGAGAGGGATAGGCACACATAGAGAAGACTGCATTAAATTCTGTCTGTACTGTAGCTACAGGAGAGGTTGTACAGCAGTGGTTGTTGTCTGTACAGAAAGAGGAAAGGCACAGAAATCAAGGCTGTCTTTTAACAGCTGGTTGGCTCGATTTTCTAGGCATTTTTGCTGAGTGAAACATGTTCTGCAAGGTACATTACAGTGCTGTAATTTTCTGGCATGATTTCCAAGGCATTTTGGTACTGTTACTGACTGTACAGGGTCATACAGCCAAGGCACACTTCCCAAGACTAAATTCTGGCTGAGTTTTCTGAAAGAATAACTTGCTGGAAAGTGAGATAAGTACTGTGTTTAAATGCTGTTGTAAAGGCTGTTGTAAACTCTGATATTTTCCCTAGAGCTGAATAAGAAATTTTCTCCTCAAATCTGTCATTTTTTCCTGTTTATTCTTCAAGGGGCATAGCCCAGAATTTATGTGCCAAATGTGTGATTTAGTCTACTGTCCACAAGTATTCTGCAGCTGATGACTTAGTTAATGTGTTTCTTCTCATATGCTGCTGTAAAATGTTAGTATTTATTACTGCATTACAGTCCTAGTTATATTGGAGGTTGAAACCAAGATTTAATTAAGTGTTTAAGTTCAGATTTTTTTACACTGCTAACCAAAGATTCTAAATGTGTACAAATGTGACAAAAAGAAAAGCATTTCTGCATCATATATGCTGTATAATATCAATCATTCCTCTAATTCCCTTCTTAATGTCGCTGTTATTACCTGGGTGATCAAAATTGTACTCTTGCACATGTTCCAATTCCTCCGGAGTTAAACCACGATAGAACGAATCCTGTATATTGACATTAATATGAAAGACTATATTTAGGCAGGAGATAGAAATGTACCCCAGATCAAAGCTTAAAAGCTAAAATACAGAAACTAAATGCCTCCTTATTACAAACTACAATTTTGTAACTGAAGAATATGGTTCCATAAAATATTGCAAACTCCATTCCCACTTTTCCATTTCAGGTCACAGATATCCATACTTGTATACATTTGTTAGAAATAATACAAATCTCGGATTATAGATATGTTGTTAATTTTATGTAGCATAATTGGTTCCAAAATAATATCAAAATCCACAACTAAAACAGTATGCCAAATGGAAGATTAGTGCACAGTTAATCAATACCATGTTAATCCTTCGGAAGAAAAGAATACAAAGTTCAATCTCCAAACTAAGTTATGCTGTGAATCATAATGTTAAAATATGCATAACGTATGCTAAAATATTGATATAGCTTATGTGCTACAAGGTAGTATTATGAAATGCTAACAACTTCTGGAGAATGCTATTAAAATGCATGCAATTAATATATAGCCATGATTTTCAGTTGATGCTAAGATGACAAGGATGAATAGGACATAACAAGGAAAATTCGGGTGTTATGCACCTGACATAACATAAAATCACTATCTAAAGGTAACTATGGACGTAATGCCAAGTCAATCTACACATCATAGCCAGCAGTTAAGCTAAGAGAAAAAATTTAAGGGTTGAGGTAGGCCAACCTAATTCATATTCTGTTGTTGAAAGTGCTACTATCATTCTTACTACTAGTAGTGTAGCACCTTCTCCATATTCACACCTCCCCTATCATTCCCTTTCTTTCTGCTTCTATTGGTACCTATTTTTCTGCACATACTAACCTTCTTCTCAATCCACATTGTAGAGTAAAGCTGCGGGCAAAATCTTCATGATAAGGCAAATAAAGCCATAGGTTACTTTTGGATCTATTCATATTTCGCTTTCAAAATTGCATGACCCCCATATTGGCAAGCTATGGTGATGTCATTGATATGTGTGGCCCTAGTTTCAAATCCCTTATTTTTAAGACTCTTAGGACTAAATCATTTGTTGAGATTCATAAAAGAGAGAGAGAGGGGGGGGACCAATGCAACCACCCAGCAAAACCCTAGTTCCGCAATAAAGAGAATAAACCAGCACTAGGGCACAAGAACCCTAGAGAAAGAAATAACCCAGCCATAAATGAAATAGAGAATGAAATAAAGCAAGCACAAAAGAGTGCAACACTTTGATGTTGCCCTTAGGCATAACACTTTATTAAAGATGGAAAAGAATACACTTGAATGAATATTACAAATGAGAGTAGATGTATATATACACAAAGGGTAGAGCACTTTTCCAAAAGAGGGGCTATGAACCTATGTTGACTAGGACAGTCTTAAATAAACCTAAAGAATAAATGATACAATATAGGGTCAGTCATGACCAAAAGTGAAGCTCACACCATTCTCAACATCTCAACCAGTGTTATTAAAATCGGTCGGCCAGACCAGCCATCTAAGCAAAAATGGTCAGACCGGCGACCTGGAAGCGTTTTTGGCCAGTTTTGTGCAGCACCCGTACAGCGCACTTAAAGGGGTGGATTTCAAATTTTTTTAGGGAAAAAAACAAATTTTAGGTTGAGGGGGCCTAGGGTAATGGTAATGTTTAAGAAAGTAAAAGTGACATTCTCCTTTATCTTTCATTTTCATCTTTTTACTTAAATTTTTAACATTACCATTAATTGTTTCAAGATGTTTGAGAGTGGTTCCAACTATGATGTCCTGTTCCCAAGAGTAGGCCAGCAGGGAGTGACTTAGTAGTTTATGTGTTCCCGTAGACTATAGTCAGGCACAAACAGGGAACAAAGGGAGAAATAAGGGTGATTTGATGGCTAAACGATGAATTAAGCCAAAAAGAATAGGAAAAGTCACTTGAGCCTAAGTCAACAAAAAATTAGAACGAAAAGGTGCTAAAGGGGGACTTAATTAATTAATTACTCACCTTAGGAGAAAAAGTGCCTAGCTTAAGTGAGGTCAATGGTGAATAAGATCGGGGAGAGTATAAATGGAGGAATTCGACCTAATTCCTCATTATGCATTGTTATGATTTGATGTTGAGAGTTCCTAGAGGAGGAAGAGATTCAACTTCTATTGTTTAGTGGATTTCTGGAGGAAACCACCACTATTGATCGGTTTCGGTGTTGAGAGACACACCCTAGCCCATTGGAAATACCATCCAGGTATTTCACCGTGCTATTCAGGAGTATCCAGTTTGCAGTGTTGCGCAGCTCAGCCAGTGAGGGCACAAGGTCAGATAGAGGGTTTGTGTAGCTGCACGAGATCAGAGCTCGAAATGCAGTTTCCTTCCAACCCAGTTGAAATCCAGCTAGGGCGCATAGATTGAGCCACTTCCCATCAGATTCAGATGGTGGAATCCTTCAAAGCGCATCATTCAACCATCTAGGGCTCAGCTCTTTTGGAAGGACAATTGGGGTTATAGACGGAGCATCAGAGCAGATTAAGGGAAACCCTTCCAACCCAGTTCCGCATTTGTCGGAACAAACGTTTTAAGTCCTATATCAGCCGATTTCGTTGGTGGAATCATTTGGAGACATACAGAGAGTCCAGGAGGTGCGCAGACCCCCAAGGGACGAGATCTGGAGCATCAAAGTACAAATCTACCATCCGACAATCACCAGGATTAGTCTAGAGGCCAGGGCGCTTCTATTGGGACAGTTTCCAGCTCATTCCGACAGGTATAGCCTTCCGATCGAGTTTTCCAGTTTGTGGCGGTTACCGTGCTTCTCCGGAACCACCGATTTTGCCGATCTATCCGTGCATGCATCAAATCTGCCTTCATATTCTGATCACGGGTATTTTATGTTATTTGCTTGTATTCTAGTGACGATCCATGAGATCTAACTGATGACTATTTTCTACATTTCCAGTATTTCATTGTATTTCCATGCTTGAATCTCATAATACATATTATTGAGCGGTTGATGTTCCTTATTTCTGCATGCATCATATATAAAATTGTTTAAACCATAATGTATAACATGCACATGCAACAACCACAAAACATCTCAAGCACATAACTAAAACGCATCTAGAAACCCCCAGAGTATCAGATCTGAAGATAAAATGCATCCAGAAACCCCCAGAGTATCAGATCTGAAGATAAAATGCATCCAGAAACCCCCAGAGTATTAGATCTGAAGACAAAATGCATCCAGAAACCCCCAAAGTATCAGTTCTGTGAAACGGAGCACTAGATCTGTAGTAGATATCCAGATCAGCTGGATCATGGATATTTCAGTGGTATCAGAGCTCTAGTCCTGCCAGCCTGTGACTAAAGACAATGAGTACAGCAGAAGACCCAGATGGCCGAGAGCACGTAGGTGACAAATATGTCACTTACAACAGACGCAAGGAAAGAAGGCCTAGGCCTGACTTTCCTCCTTTCCCTCCTAGTTCAGAGGAAGAGGAAGAGGAACACAGAGAAGCAGAGAGAAGAGCAGAGCGTGAGGCTGAGCGCGAGGCAAAGAGGATGCTAGGAGACAGATATGAGCGTCCAGAGGGCAGTTGTAAGGGCCCCATGGAACCAGAGGCAGCCTTCATGCAGGTTATCAGTGATATGTTAACTACTCAGTGGACCATGTCTCAGTCCTTAGCACAGGTGGCTGAGAGATTGGCTATGGTGGGCATCCCGAGCACACAAGCCCCACATGCAGCACAAGGGACCTCAGGGGCAGGCAGTAAACCCCAGTCACCCACTCGCACATACACCTCTGCGAGTAGGATTCCCCAACTTTTGTTTCCCAGTTTCCAAAGGGCACCCCCCGTAGCAGCACAGATGTCGATAACACAGAGACCGCCCACTCATGCAGAGGACATTGTCGAGTATCGGAGGGAGTATGCAGCGTTGGGTCGTGACTTCCATCAGGACATGACCATAGTCGAGTATTGTGGACTCAGACTCAGGAACCGCCCCAGAGAGCCACAGAGAGGAGGGTCGCAGCAACAGCAGGGGCATAAAATTGATTTCATCCAGAAAGTTGGTAACCTCACCATACCTTCTTTCGACGGATCATCCAAATGCACCGCCAGAGCTTGGGTACAAAAGTTAGACACCTACTACAAGCTCAACCAGATGACCGAGACAGAGGCCATCAATTTCGCTACCTTACACTTGGAGGGTGAGGCACACGAGTGGTGGTATCATGGATTGGTGACATTGGGCCACAGTCGCATCACCTCCTACAGGGAGTTCACAGAGAGACTCATAGACAGATTTGACAGGAGAGATCCAAAGATCCATTTCAGAGATCTAGCCCAGTTGAGACAAACTGGCACAACAGAGGCATTCATCTTAGAGTTTCAACGGGTAGCAGTGGCAATGACAGATATATCCGAGCCCCGGCTGATCATGTTATTCACAAAAGGGCTCACAAAACCCTTGAGAAGATGGGTCAAGGCATACCGGCCTAACACCTTGCAGGATGCCATCCAACACACTAGAGATTTGGCGGACTCTGTGCCAAAAACTAAACCCTTTTCCAAACCCTTCGTACCACAGAAGGATCAAGACTGGAATCCATTCCAGAGAGAATGGAAGGGCAAGGAGAAGTTGGACGATGACACGAGACAGGAGTTGATGAGGAAGAAGCTTTGCTTCTCTTGTAGAGACCCTTGGGACCCAGGGCATAAATGCATGGGAAAGGGACAAATCCACTACATTGAAGTGAAATCAGGCAGTGAGGAGGAGGATGAGGATATCGGGGCACGGGCAGACAGTGATTCAGAGGATTAGACCACTCATGAGCCAGAGCCGCAGCCAAAGAAACCTCAGATACCGGCAGGGGCACGACCCAAGGAGGAGACAAACCTCGTAGAGAGGTGAAAGGGGGAACCATAGCCACCCTTCCAGGAGTACCCAGGTACAACACTCTCAGGCTCAAGGGCCTTGCACAGGGGCAGCGCATGACCGCTTTAGTTGATGATGGGGCCACCCACATTTTCATAGACGCATCCTTAGTAGCCAGGAGGGGGTTACGCACTGAGGAGTTTGAGGGATTCCATGTAGCAGTGGTAGATGGATACACGATGACATGTTTGGACATGATCCCAGACCTAGAGGTCAAACTAGGCAACTACACCTTGACAGACACTTTCTATGTAGTTGACCTATCAGATACAGATGCAATATTGGGGGTACAGTGGTTATATTCATTAGGGGAGATTGGGTTCAACTATCAAACGTTGACCATGAGCTTCAGAGACGCCAGTGGATCGAGAATGGTACTGAGAGGCATGTCTACAGGAGCACCACAAGCAGTATCGACAAAACGGATGGAGAGGATCTTCCGTCATGGTGATGTGGCCTATGCAGCAAAGTGTTTGATCACCACATGGAAGAATTCAGAGGGCAGAGAACAGTACTATCCACAGATCAAAGAGCTTTTGAGCCAATATGAGCCAGTGTTTGGGCCGATACCACCAAGGAGATCACCAGATAGAGGATTTGAGCACACGATCGAGATGGAGGCAGGGGCTACACCAGTGATCACTGCACCTTATAGGCATCCCAAGAGGTTCAAGGATGAGATTGAGAAATCAATCAAAGAGTTACTTGAGATGGGGCACATCAGGCCCAACACGAGTCCTTTTGCCTCTTCAGTCATTCTAGTTCTGAAGAAGGATGGCACGTTGCAGATGTGCATTGATTATAGAGCACTCAACAAGAAAACGATAAAGAAAAGGTACCCCATTCCGCGCATAGATGAGTTGATGGATGAGTTGCATGGGGCGGTTTTCTTCACCAAGATCGATCTGTGATCCGAGTATCATCAGATCAGCATCAGGGAGCAGGATATAGAGAAGACCGCATTCAGATGCCACTTCGGACATTTTGAGTTCTTGGTCATGCCATTTGGGCTGACCAATGCACCGGCCACTTTCCAGTCTTGCATGAACCACATCTTCAGAGGATAGTTGAGGAAATACCTTTTGGTGTTCTTCGATGATATATTGATATACAGCAGGACATGGGATGAACATTTGGCACATTTGGAGGTCCTGAGAATTATGCAGGCTCAGTCATTATATGCCAAGGAATCCAAATGTGAGTTTGGCACAAGAGAACTATTGTACTTGGGGCATATCATCAGTGGGCAGGGAGTACAAGTTCATCAAAAGAAGATCAGGGCCATTCCAGATTGACCAACACCCAAGAACCTCACAGAGTTGAAGGGATTCTTTGGGTTATGCAGTTACTACAGGTGATTCGTCAAGGGCTTTTCATAGTTGGGAGCACCACTCACAGACTTGACCAAGAAGGGTGCTTTTCATTGGACAGAGGAGTCACAACAGACATTTGATAAAATGAAGGAGGTTATGAGCACATGCCCTATTCTAGCCCTTCCAGACTTCTCGCAGTCGTTTGTCTTAGAGTGCGACGCATCAGGGGTGGGGATTGGAGCAGTTTTGATGCAGGGGGGCCACCCCATTGTGTTTGAGAGCAAAAAGCTCAACGAGTCGGAGAGACTCTATCCTATTTACGACAATGAAATGCTAGCAATCATGCATGCCTTAACCAAATTCAGGCAGTATCTGGTAGGCAGCAGATTTGTAGTGAAGAATGATCATAACAGTCTCAAGTATTTCCTAGATCAAAAAGACCTCAATGAGAGACAGCAGAAGTGGGTCTCAAAGATCCAAGCCTTTGACTTTGGCATTGAGTATGTCAAGGGAAAAAGGAATATCGTAGCAAATGCCTTGTCCAGGAGGCCAACAGGGTGTTCGATGATGGACGTTTGTACAGATTGGAAAGATCATTTGTTGGTGGAGTACTCCAAAAACAAATTTGCTTGTGAGGTGATGGATGGACAGGTGGTTAATGATAGATACCGGGTTCTTGATGACGTCATTTTCTATAAGGACCGGATCTACTTGGTTCCAGAATTTACCCTGAAGGGGAAAATTTTGAAGGTGTGTCATGATTCGCCTACAGCAGGGCATCAGGGGTACTTCAAAACGTATAGGCAGATCAGGGAGAGATTCTCATGGAAGGGTCTCAAGGATGATGTGCTGAAACACATCCGAGAGTGCACGACTTGTCAGCAGAACAAGTCCGAGCAGACACACCCCATAGGGTTGCTACAGCCTCTACCCATTCCAGAGCAAAAATGGGAGAGCATTTCTATGGATTTCATTACAGACCTTCCTTGAGTGCAAGGCAAAGACTGTATATTTGTGGTGGTCGACAGACTGACCAAATTTGCACATTTCTTCGCCATACCCATGAACTACAAGGCCATACAGGTAGCAGAGTTGTTTTTTAGGGAGGTATTCTGGTTGCATGGATTACCCAGGCAGATAGTCAGTGATAGAGATGGGCGCTTCATCAACGCGTTTTGGCAGGAGCTTTTCAGGTTGAGCGGCACAGAGCTAGCTACGAGTACCATCTACCACCCACAGACAGATGGACAGACAGAGATCGTCAACAAATGGGTGGAGGGGTATCTTAGGAACTATGTGGGGGGGCAACATCGCACATGGGTGAGATGGTTACACATGGGTGAGTATTGCTACAACACAACTTACCATATGTCTATCAGGATGTCACCGTTCCAGGCATTATATGGATACGATGCACCCTCCTTTATGGAGACTGTGTTTGGGGACAGCAGGGTCCCAGGGGCCAAAGGGTGGGTGGAGGAGTGTCAGAGGATTCTGCAAGCAGTGAGGGAGAAGTTGCAGATGGCTCAGAACCAGCAGAAGATCTATGCAGACCGACAAAGAGTCGAGCGCAGTTTTGAGGTAGGGGATTTGGTTTTTCTGCGATTACAACCATATAGACAGTCCTCCCTGAAGAGGAGCGGAGCAGAGAAGCTGAAGCTGAAGTTTTATGGGCCATACAGAGTCATCAGGAGGATAGGCGAGGTGGCATACAAGCTAGAGCTACCGGAGGGTAGCAAGATTCATAACGTCTTTCACGTCTCTTGTCTTAAAAAGTCCGTGGGACAACAGATTAGCATTTCAGAGGAGTTGCCACCCTTGGATGAGGAGGGCCAGTTGGAGCTAGTGCCGAAGGAGGTACTAGAACAGAGAGAGCGCGGGTTGAGGAGCAAGGTCATCATGGAGTGCTTAGTTAGATGGAGGGTTCTTCCAGTAGAAGATGCCACATGGGAGGGAGAGCATATTTTGCAGCACTCGGGATTGATGTTGCTTGAGGACAAGCAATCTCGGGAAGGGAGGACTGTGATGTCCTGTTCCCAAGAGTAGGCCAGTTCTCTCCCCTGTCTTAACTAAATATATGTTTTACCTCTAAATTAAAATATATTCCAGTTCCAGCCCCCGAGGTGTAGAACAGTCATTGATGGAGTGTACTGTTAAGGCACTTCGTTATGTGAAGTCACCGGTTCAAAACCCTCGAATAGCCTTGTGTGCCGCGTGAGGGGCTGTGTTGCCATGCCTGGGGTTATAGTGGTAGTAGTCGGATAACACGACCACGTGTCACACGAGTACGTGCCCAACTAATTGTTGGTTTCCGTATTGAGTTTTGGTACCTTGGGAAGTGGTCCCAAGGGGGAGATTTAATCTCCACCTTTGATCTTGGTTGGCTAAGATCTAATCCTAGCCATTGGTTCCTAGGTTAGCCTAAGGATGAGGCTAAAGGCAAAGAGGAGGGAAAAGGCATTCATTGTTCACTCATGAGTTTTGAGTGAAGAGAGGAGAGGAAGAAGGATTTTGGAGAACGATAAGGTTGAGGGCATACCATAGGAAGGAGGCGCACGTGTTTTAGAAGAAGCAAGGGCACACCATATGGTGGGTGCACAAGCTTAGTGAAGGGGCGCATCTGAGAAAGGGTGCACAAGCTAAGAGGTAAAGGGCGCAATTGTTAGAAAGTAATGGATGTGCTCGTTTAACCATAGACAATATAGCAATATTGTCACCCAACCATAGGCCAAAGCCACCCCCGAGCACCTTAACCTTGATAGAGAATGATTCCAGAAGCAAGCCAATAGCCAATCAAGGCTAATGCATAAAGATAACCAAGACTGATCAGAAAGCCCAACCATAACCAACAGAAAGTCCGAGCCTAAACCAAGAAACCAGATTGTTGCAGTTGCTCCCCAGACTTGTGCACTAGCCCAGTTCTTGCAATGCGCACTTCTTCCCAGCCGCAATTCTAAGCAGTGTGTATAAAATGAGGTCTAGCTACTTGTATTTATACTGTTTCCTAAGTTGTCTGGGCCAACTTCTCATTCTAGAGACTAAATACTTAATATTAATTATTTCCTTGAGCTGACTTGTCTTCTAGGGTTATGTTCAATGCTTTAGGGTTACTTCTTGCTTCCCGGAATATTCTATTCTCGTCGAGGTTACACGTGGAGGTAAATACCTCCCACAGCTACCATAACATCAACACTCCCTCCTAGCTAGGGAGGTATTGAAGGCAATGGTCTTGAGCACAAACATACCATTGAACCAGTAGCATCATCATAGTCGTATGGACTATCTCATGATTAGATTACGATCACCATCATCACTATAATTATCATCTGATAACATCAACTGCATCATCTCTCGAAACCATACTCCATCTGAGTAATCAGACATGATGTTGAATGAGTCACTCACTCCAAGGAGTGATACAAGGGCCATTCTTCTAATCCGGGCATATGTCCTAGAAGAATAAATGTCCTCGACCATTTTCCGTCTAGACAATGTCTGTCCATCAGTACACTGATCATCCATCTAGTTGATAATCATTTTCAACACTATTGATAGTCTACAAGTCAATCAGAACAATGTCATTCAATAGAATACAACTGTGTCTATCCATAGTAGTACACAACTACAATCCAGTGGTACACTACGACACCAAGTAGCACACAGCTACTTAATCAGTGACACATAGTCACAACCAGTGGAACACATCCACCACAGTAGCATACATCTACTGTCCAGAGACATACAATCTCCATAATCATATCATTTGATATCAACCTGCACAGAAAAACAATGTCATGGTATAAACTAAATCATCTGGGCCATTCTTCCACTCACATCTGTGAGATCTGGAAGAGCATCTGCCCTTAGAAGGTAAATCATCAGTCATGAGCTACTGGACTATTCTTCTCAAGCATAGAAGAATAACTGTCCTGATTTCTGAGCCTGGACCATTTTCACCTATCTGGGCCATTCCTCCGGCATTAAACAAAGTGCAACCTGGAGAGAATGAGTCTGCCCTAAGGAATGCATGTCCCTGATTATTGAACCTGGACCATTCACCTAACTGGGCCATTCTTCCGACACTAAACAAAGTGCAACCTGGAAAGAATGAGTCTGCCCTAGGGAATAAATGTCTGGACCATTTCCTAAGGAAATGACTGTCCTGCACCAACCTCCAAAACGAACCATTCTTTGAAACTACTCATAGCTTTACCAAAATATCTGTTCATCTGTGGAGATATATTAGAGAACCACTTCTCCTTTCTGGACCTCATCACAAAGAATGTAATGCTTGATCTCAATGTACTTTGGTCTTTCTGGAACACTGGTTTTCTCTGAAGGCTTCATATAGCTCTGATCATTATAGTATATCATAGTTGAATTCAGCTCTTTTGTTTCCTACTAGCTCATAACATCGTGGAAAGGGTCAAACTGGAACATATACAAGTGGCACTTCTTCTGCCATCATGAGAGTTTGTCATGGATTAGTAATCCATCATCCTGGACTTCTGAGTAACCATTTTGATACAATATCTCTGTTATAGAAAGTTTTTCACCATGCTTTTGTTGTGCATTGAAGGCTCTGCACCAAGTTGTTTGAATCCATACAAGATCTTCTTCCATCTGCATACAAGTGTCTCTTTATGGTATACCTCAAAACCTTGAGGTTTCTCTACATACGCTTCTTTGTTCAATTACTCTGTTGAGGAGAACAATCCTTACATTCATCTGATGTGAACTCCAACCCATGGATATTGCAGAAGATATAATGGCTCGGGTATGTCTGGTTACTGGAACAAGCTATCATCATAGTATTCTCCCTCCATCTGGGAGAACCTTTAGTTCTGGATCTCACAATGCTTCCATTCATAAGTCTTCCATACATTGTTCTTTATCACAACTTCTATTTCTTCTGCTTGATTGCTTCTAGAGGGTTCAGACCAAACTGGTAGTCTTGTGATTCTTGATATAATGACTAGTTGTTCTGGCTTTTCTCTCTCTTGGATTCTTCTTCATGTTTCTCTTTAGCTCTTGGGTCCATGGAGTTTTCTATAGATTCCATGCCCTGAAGATTCCAACTTCTTCCTTTCAAGATGTGGATGGACAACTGGGGAAACTTTAAGGCTTCTTGTTGAAGAAGACTTCTTCTAAAGTCAAACTGAACACGTGTTGCTTTTCATGGTTGCTACCATTGATGGGAACATGAATAGATACTTCATAATCCTCAATGGATCATATTATTTAGGATTAGCTCCCTCCTAATCCTTGCTTCATGCATGAATGCATGCTCTTCTTTTGGAATTATATAATCGGCTCCATCCATCTAAGAGAGTCCATGCTTCCATCTGCCTCCTCATTGCCTTCTGCAAAGTGCCACAAGTCTTTTCCTTTTGATTGTTGACTTCTTTCGGTTCTTACTTCTTCCAGGTTTCTTCAAGTTTGATTCCGATTTCGACTTATCTTGCAGTTGTTACTTATGTTAATAGCTTCCACATGAATTGTTATCAGGGGTTGTCGATGTGCTTCATCCTTTCATGTGTCTTGCCTGACTTGTAGTCATCGTGATGGCAATCCTTATCTTGTTGTTCTTCCATAGGTATAGTTTCTCTTTGAACATATTATCTTCTAAGAAATAGATATGCAAGATATGTACAAAAACTATGTAATCATGGTATGTACAAGAACTATTAAGAGTATTGTTACTGTTGAAATAATGTAACTGCAAAGAATATTCTTATTATTATTTGATATATTATTCATTGGATCAATCCCCATTGTGGATTGATCATGTCGGCTATTGTAATAGGACCAAATCCCCTTTTGCGGATTGGTCAAATGATAATTATAATAGGCAGAATAAGAAGTCAACCCCAGCAAATATTTAAGGGGCCCCAGAATATAATTAAGGTGGTTATAACCACCCAGTTGGAGAAGTTGGCCCTGCCAGTGAAGAAACACTTCACATGTGCCAGTCTAATATAAATAAGGAGGCTAGCGCCTCACTTAGACACACAACTCACTTGCTCATTTCGTGAGACAAGTTTCGGATCTGCAGTTAGAGAAGGAGAGAGAGTGGCACATATCTGGGAGAGGATCTTCTGCATTAGTTTAAGAGATCTCTTGGCATTGTATTGGCTATTTATAATAAGAAATTTTTGCTGGGTTTTCTTCCCCTAGAGGGTTTCCCAAGATAAATGTTGTGTCTCTTGTGATTATGTATTTCTCAGTGATCTTGGATTATGCTATTGTTATCTAATGAAATGCAAAGAACTATAATAATGGCTTAAACATTAACATGGTATCAGAGCCAAGCTGAAGGAAGCATCTTTCACAAGAGTGAAAAACGTCACTGTTGTCGTACTTGAAAATTAGGGCTTTTTGATGGTGAAGCTTTTCAGCTCCAAAACCATCTAGAAAAGTGTGCCCTCCCCTAAGGATCACTTTGGCACTCTCAGCACACCTTTTCAGTGGTTGGATCTCCCAGAAAGTGAAACCCTAGTTTCACAAAGTACCAGAAGTACCAGAAAACCAGTGTACCAGAGGTACCAGAAGCACCAATCTAGAAATCCGCAGATCAAATTTGGAGGAGCAAAAGTTGGATTTTCTCAGATCCAAACACACCAGGCTACTCGCCTCAGCCAAGCGCACCTCCTGGTAAGTTCAGATTTTGATTTTGAGCACTTTCATTTTTCAGTCATTTTCCTAACTCCAGGTAAAGATGTCTACAAGCATTAAGCCTGTTGACAAGCTAGAAGGAGTGGAAA
>JASDQU010585678.1:68271-82391 GCA_032191745.1 Picea mariana | reverse complement strand
ACACAGCATTTATCCTGGGAAACCCTCTAGGGGAAGAAAACCCAGCAAAACTTCCTTAATATAGATAGTCAATACAATGCCAAGAGATCTCTTAAACTAATACAGAAAGTCCTCTCCTAGATATGCGCCACTCTCTCTCTCCTTCTTCTCCAGCAGTAGATCTAAACTTGTCTCTCAAAATGAGCAAGTGAGTTGTGTGTCTAAGTGAGGCGCTGGCCTCTTTATTTATACAAGTCTGGCACGTGTGAAGTGTCTCTTCACTGGCAGGGCCAACTTCTCAAACTGGGTGGGTAAACCCACCTTTATTATATTTCTGGGTCTCTTTAATATCTGTTGGGGCCGACTTCTTATTCTGCCTATTACAATTGTCTTTTGACCAATCCGCAAAAGGGAATTTGGTCCTATTACAATAACCGACATGATCAATCCACAATGGGGATTGATCCTGTGAATAATATATCAATAATAATAAGAATACTCTTTGCAATTACATTATTTCAACATTAGCAAGGTCTCTTAGTTACACAGTCAGGTCAGAGTCAACTTGGCAAGCTCTTTAAGAGCAGAATTTCATGGTGGAAAATTTGTAAGTGGTCATACATTATTAATGTAATAAAAGGAGATTGTTTGTTGGGGTTTTTCTCCCTGTATAGGGTTTCCCCAAGGTACATGTGTTGTAATCTTGCATGCTGGTAATTTTTTATGATTATTGTTGTTCTAATTTATGAATGATGTCAAGCTAAGTTCTAAGTACAATCAGAATTTTAAATAAGTACTTATAGTATTAAATCAAGCTCAAAATTTAACAGGAACATATAGTACGTCAGCATACCGGAGTGGTTTACCTGACTCCCTCTGAAACAAAACTGTGCCAACCCCTCGCGCCTTGTAGCGCCTATTATCTTCGAGCTCTATAACCAGATTCACGCCTCCCTCTTGTAGCCTAGTGAAAAACTCCTTGCGCCCTATCATATGACAATATGCTTCGTTGTCAACAAACCACATGTTTGAGACTATTGCGCTAGACATACATGCTATGAAGCAAAAATACTCCTCGAAGCTTTTGGCAAACTCATCCACTACTGCAGAAGTTGCCATCTGTGGTTGGTTCTTCTTCTTCTTCTCCGACCATTGTGAGGCAAAGTGTCCCATCTTGTGACATTGGAAATATTTAACTTTTGAGAAGTCAATGTTCTTCTTTCCACCCTTCTTTTTCTTCTCCTTGCCCTTGCCTTTGCTCGCAAGAGCCAATCCTTCTTCATCCACAATGTGTGGTGAAGAGGATGATCACGACTGACCAAGTCTGATCTATTCCTGCACAAAATCATCTCATAACCGCTGCCAATCAGGGAGTTTCTCCCGAGCTACAACTTCATGCACGAACACACCACGTGACTGCCAAAAGCCATTCAGTCCATGCACGAACACATCCCATGACTTCAAAAAGCCATTCAGTGCCACACGCACCAACTCAGAATCTTCAGTTTTCTCACCTACTACGCCTAGCTCATCCCTAATCTGTGTAAGTCGAGTAAGGTAGTGAACCACACCTTCCCCTTTCGCCATCTTGGTACTTCTCAATCTCTCCCGAAGCACCATCACCCTATTTTCATTCTTACTCTAGTAAAGATCATTAAAGGTCATCCACAAATCCTTAGCAGAGGTTTTCTCGATGAGGTGAAAGATTATGTGATCCTTCACCCCATCAAGGAGTATGCTCTTTGTTTTTTCTTCACCCTTCTTCCAAGCTACCATTAGAGTTGCATATGTAGGAGCTACCGCTTTACTATCAACATGATCAAGGACATCATTGACATCCAGGATCATAGTAACCCTTTCCTTCCAGGTGGCAAAGTTTTGAGCACCCTGAAGCCTATCCTCCATTCTCAAGGTCATGGCCATTTTTGAAAGTGTTGTTGTGTTCAAACCCTCACGGCTCAAACCCTTATGCTTGTTGATGTTTTGGTAGCTGCAGGAGATATTAACCTCCACATGTAAACTATGACTTAGAATAGAATATTCTGGAAGCAAGTGAACCATTAAACAGATGTGTGGAAACCCTAGAAGACAAGTCGGCCTAGCAGAATAAATAATATTAGAATATTATCTTCCAGAAATATAAGTCGGCTCCATAGGAAAAAGATAAACAGAAAATATAATTACCAGAAAGTCAGGTCGGCCCAGCCAGAAAAGTCACTAGACAGATTAATATAAATAGAGGACGTTTTAGCTCATTTGTACACCCAGTTAGTGCGCAAGTCTTGTGGAGAACTGCAGTTGCAGCTGCAACTGCAGCTACAAGGAGGAATAAGGGCGCATGGTCATCTCTTGGTCTTGGTCTCTCTCTTGGTGATTTTCTTGGTGATATTCTTGCTAAGTATGGCGCAAGATTGAGAGAGAGAGAGTAGTGCAGCTGCAGTTGCAGTTGTGCATGGTACTTGTTCTGTGGATATGGAGACTCTCTCTTTCTTGTGCGCTACCCTTGGAGAACGAGCACTCTACTTGTCTTGAGTTGTTGCTGCAATTAGCAACTAGGGTTTATTTGTTGGTTCTGGAGTAGGCTTGTCGAAATTATTCTAAGTAAAGGTTAGTGTACTCGGGGGTGGCATATGTGAATGTCTATGGTTGGGTGATAATGATGTGACATTGTCTATGGTTAAACGAGCATACCAAAATTTCAACATGGTTTCAGAGTTGGTTTCCTTCGTAACAATCTAACCGCTGGAAGGAAGATTCTTAGTTTCCCCATTGCCAAGCTCATTGAACACATACTGAACTCACTAAGGTCGCCTAAGTAGGGCACATCTCTTCCTTGGATCAGATCTACAAATTTTGAAGTTGAGATATGAGGGTTTCCTCATAAAAACCCTAGGTTTGCACTGTGCAGTGTCAGTTCCTTCATGCCAGTTCCTTCGTGCCAGTTGCAGTGCCAACACCAGCTGCAATAAAGTTTATATGAAACGTTGGGCCTAATCTTTGGTTGTTCTAGTGCGCCTTACCCTAGCGCATCTCCAGTTACTTTAGATTGCAAGTTGGAGCACTTTGAAGATTTAGGGTTCGTCATTACTTGTCATTGTTGCCAGATGGTGCCACTGTCTGTCGCTCCATGTCGTTGTTGTCAGAGGTATGTACTTATATATGTTTAAACTGTATCACTATTTTGAGTGTGATTGCGGGAGAAGGGGTCTCTAGTCCAAGCAACAATCGTAGATCTAGAGGGATCTCAGATCTAGCACATTCAGAGGAACAACGCACTTCAGGTTTGATTTTTTTTCATATGCCTTTAGTTGTTATGGCATTATTGTGACCTTATGAACATCTAGTTGTATCCTGATCTATTAAAGTTATGATTATCATACTAACCTCTGTTCAAAGTTAAAGTTAGAAACTAACTTTAGACAAAGTATTAGATTGATAAGGTTGAGACTCTAGAGTTTATTTGCACTATATTCTCTAACTCAGATTTTTGTCTAGAGAGCATATTGTCTTAAGTACAGGGGGCAAGTTGAAGAAAATACTTGTCATCTTGAGTGAAGGAGACTCGAAAGAAAATCAACAACACTCGTTCGTGAAGATAAGACTCCAGGTTCTAGGTTAGATTAAATTAATAAGTTTCCAATTTGCACATATCAAGTTTGATAATTGCCACATTACTAGTTGTGACAACGATCCTTGAAACGTTCTATTACTGCTAAATACAATGAATACTTGGTAGCATCTAAGTACTATTGATATAAATGCTTGCAAGATGAACTAACATCTCCTCTAGGAGATACTTCTTGTTTTGCTTCCAAGCAGGTCACCTTGGTAATAATATGATGATTACCATGAGATTTTTTTTTAATTCTTGTTGACATAGATATGTTCTTATGAAAATGCTATTATACTTTTTGTTCTTGTTTTCTTGTTCCAGGCAGGTTACCATGGAGGAATAATTGATCATAACACTAGAAGAGTGTTGTTCCTATTTCTTATTATTGTATTTTTATTTTGGTTCTTGTTCTAGGCAGGTCACAAGCAATAGCTCTGAGAAGGAGCTACTATGATTATTGTTCTCATTCTTGTTTTTATTATTATAATAGTATTATTCTTGTCTACTATTTTTCCCTTTATTGTCCTTGTTCTAAGCAGGTCACAGGTGATAACTCTGAGGGAAGCTATAGTGACGGTTGCAGGAGACAACATATTAGATGGTCTCTAGTTTGAGAGATGGAGCAGACTATCCAAATAAGAAGTTGTATACACGACCATATACATCCATGTACCAAAGAAGAAAACGAAGATGGGTATTTTTGCGAGATACATAGTATCTCATATGGAGATTGAATGTAAGGAGCAGAAGGCTCCAAAGATGACCGAACAAATCCCTCTAGTGCAGTTTATCACTCTTCGGATCATCAGGAAGAGTTAGTAGAGCCAAAAGGGCCTACCCAGAATCGTTGCAGTAACCAAAAAGAAATCAGCATGGTCCCATGAAACTTTGCAGGATGCAACATTGATGAGCCATATCATGAGGAGAAAATGGCTCCGAAGATTATACAGACTCGGGGGGAGAATGGAGACTCAGAAACTTTCAAATTCAGAAGGAAGAGAGAGACGTCTTCCGAAACTGACAGGCAGATGCCATGGGTTGACACGGCTAGATCGAAGCTTCAGAGGCTTCGAGGAGATATGAGATCTTATGGGAAGATTCCCTTGCTTCAGTAAACTTTGCTACAGTGACCGAGGAGGAAGCCAGTCGGAAGGACTGGGATACATATCATTTCCTTGGTTCCAAAACCAGAAGGGAAGTAAGTGGTGACTTCCAAGTTGATCTACAAGATCAAGCATGTTGCAAATAAATAGCCTAGAGATGTACAAAGCCTGATTTGTGTCAAGAGGATTCTCCCAGCAAGAGGGAGAAGACTATGACGAGACACTTGCTCCAGTATATTGCTATCGACGAACAGGTAGCAGATATGTTGACCAAGCCTTTGTCAGGGAAAAGCTTGGAGTGGTCCAAATGTTTTTTCTCCAGTAGTGAGAAGTGATGTGTTCCCCAGTAGAGGAAAGTGATGAGATCCCTAGTAGTGGGAGCTACTTCAGCACAGGTTGGTACTCCAACGCAGGCTGGTATGCTACCCCAGCGCAGGTTGGTACTCCAACGCAGGCTGGTATGCTACCCCAATGCAGGTTGGTACTCCAACACAGGCTGGTATGCGAGCAGGTTGATACTCCAACGTAGGTTGGCATGCTACCCCAGCGCAGGTTGATCCTCCAATGCAGGCTGGTATGCTACCACAGCGTAGGTTGGTACTCCAACGCAAGCTGGTATGCTACCCTAGATCAAGTTGGTATGCTACTCCAACGCAGGTTGGTATATTACCCCAACGTAGGTTGGTATGCTACTCCAACGAAGGTCGATACGCTACTCTAGTGAAAGTGCTTAACTTCCTATGACATATAGATCCGTAATTGACAACAGGACAATGACCGAGGTGTGCAGAAGCGCAGAAGCAATGATGATGATTGTGCCAAGAGGAATACCTTCCTCGTTAAGAGGGAGTGTTAAATTTTTGAGTCAAATTCTGTGTGAGCTGACAAGTTACTAGTTCTATATGAACTAGATGTTGACTTGTAGTGTCGAAAATGATTCCTAGTTAGAGTGTCGATCAGTAGCATCGAAGGTTACTAGCTAGAGGGCCAACCAGTAGTGTTGGAGGTGTTTGTGAGCTAGATGGCTAATGCGCGGCTATGATGGTGATACTTGTTACATGATCTGTATGATCATATGATAGCTTGTGTGGTTATGGTGATGCTACCTGTAGACTGGTCTGCAAGACCATGTTAGTCTTGCATGTGCCATGTGAGATAGATAGATATGTTTGAGACCACAACATGAAGAACATCTTAGTTAATACCTCCCTAGCTAAAAGGGAGTGTTGAAGTTTTGGTAGTTGCGGGAGATATTAACCTCCACGTGTAAACTATGACTTAGAATAGAATATTTCGAAAGCAAGTGAACCATTAAACAGATGTGTGGAAACCCTAGAAGACAAGTCGGCCTAGCAGAATAAATAATATTAGAATATTATCTTCCAAAAATATAAGTCAGCTCCACATGAAAAAGATAAACAGAAAATATAATTACCAGAAAGTCAGGTCGGCCCAGCCAAAAAAGTCACTAGACAAATTAATATAAATAGAGGACGTTTTAGCTCATTTGTACACCCAGTTAGTGCGCAAGTCTTGTGGAGAACTACAGTTGCAGCTGCAAGGAGGAATAAGGGTGCATCGTCATCTCTTGATCTTGGTCTCTCTCTTGGTGATTTTCTTGGTGATATTCTTGCTAAGTATGGCGCAAGTTTGAGAGAGAGTAGTGCATCTGCAGTGGCTACAGTTGTGTATGGTACTTGTTTTGTGGATATGGAGACTCTCTCTCTTGTGCCCTACCCTTGGAGAAGGAGCACTCTACTTGTCTTGAGTTGTTGTTGCAGTTAGCAACTCGGGTTTATCTGTTGGTTCTAGAGTAGGCTTGTCGAAATTATTCTAAGTAAAGGTTAGTGTGCTTGGGGGTGGCATATGTGAATGCCTATGGTTGGGTGGCAATGATGTGACAATGTCTATGGTTAAACAAGCATACCAAAATTTCAACAATGTTGCCTTACCCAAACGTTGAAACCCTAGCGCTTTCAAAACTTGCGGCTGTCTTGATTTGTGCCTTGGATCCACACGATCCACTTAGATCTCCAATGGTCTACCTATGATATGGCTTCTTCAACAGTCCTACTTTGATACCATGTGAAATTTTTCTAAACCCAGCAAATTAACCAATTTAATTTTATTATAATTGATTTTGCTAGGTTACTTCCACAACAAATAATTATGCACAACAGAATATTAACCAGGAACTTAACAGTAGAAGATAACAGCAATCACATCACATGTACACAGACTTTTTTGGACAATAGTCCCTGGAAAAACCTCGGAGTGAAAACCAGTGCAGCAAAATTGGAGATTTTATTATTCAGCAAGAAAATATTGAGATCTTCTTACAAAGAATTCGGCCTCAATAAATTACTAAGTAAAACCTCAATGTGAAGCTTGCAAGGAGAAGTGCAGCCCCTTCCCTCAACCTCTGGAACCCCTGTGCTTCAGCAATACCCAACAGAAGAGCCTCTACTTGAGTCATACGGCCCCTACGTGCGCCCTACGTCACCCTCTACGGCTCCTCTGCGTGGCTATTAGATATGACCTCTGCTTGCCCTTGGAAATGAGTCTATCCTTCTATGGAAGTCCTCTTTTATCTCCCTACAAAAACCTCTTCTCTCAAACCTCAGATTGTTGCTCCTTCAATCAATCTCTCTCATGCATAATGCGTCCTCCTTAGCCAAGTCGATTTCCCTTATAACCTGATGAGCAAATGAAAACCCTAATCTCATAAGGATGGAGGGTTGAGATCAACTTTCCCTCACTCAATGAGATGGATGGTCTAGATTAAAAGATCCATCACTTAAAATATTTTCACTTTAACCTTAGAAAAGGTGCTCAATAAGTCAACTGAAGAATATAACACAGCAACAGTCCTTTTCCTAAGTTAGACATTAAGAAAAGTTAAATCAATCAACTTGACTAATGTTTCATTGTCCTCCACCATGCTAGGGTGTTGCAATGCATGGAAGACCTTCCTTGCTACATTCTCAACACAGTCCAATGAAAGTCAATAAGCTAAAGTCCACTATTATATATACATAAACAATTCGTTTAGGTTCATGGAGATTTCATCATGGGTATGTGTATTTTGTCTTAACTCATTGCTTACCATGTTAGCTTTTGGGGTAGCTCGGACAAGTACTTCCACATTGGTTGTGCCTGGCATGTGGAAGTGTCTGAGCGACACTCTCTAAAGTGGCTTTTATGTAATGACTAAAGTGACTTTTGTAAGGTTGAGTGACTTAAGTGATTTAAAAATTAAATCATCTCAACCAAAGATTAAGTCATGACTGTTAGATCGTGAGATCCAAGATCTAATCTTGGCCATTGAGATCTAGGGTTAGGGTTTTAGTCATTAGGGGATTACAAAAGCAAATCTAAGGAGAGTGAGAGGCACACAATGAATGCATAGGAGCAAGAGGGAGTCTTGCTCATGTACTTGTGTCTGAGTGGGCAAGGTTGAGGAAAGGGTGCAGGGGGCAGCGAGAGAGATAGCAGCTAGGTAGGCTAGGCTATTAGCTGCAGCATTGTAATCCTCTGATGGGCTATTATCCCAGGACAGGAGCCCAGAATTTTATCTAATAAAATCAAACTTAGAACTAGTTTTCCCGCAAGGGTTTTTCCAGGGGTGTTTACCCGAATCTTGTGTGCAAATGTGATTGGTTTTTGTTGTTTTTTATGCTTCCGCTAATTTATCATTGACTAAACTAGTTGTGCTTTAATTCAGTGAATGTGTTTTGCTCGGAATTAACTATCATGTGCTAGGTTAGCAGATTTCAACATACCATAGACGATAAACTTGTCAGATTAACTATTAGCACAATTCATGAATCGAAACTGTCTTAATGAACATTCAAAACAATTATGTGTATTTGGTTAATGTGATTGTGGAACTTCGTACTTGTTCTTAATGAATGCTCACATCTATGTCACATTAGGTTTCTCCAAATATTGTTTCTCTTCTGATGATGTGTGGCCTTTTACCATGTTGTATCTAGATTTATGATTTTGTTTACTTTGCTCATATAGTAATTTAGCTTCTTTTATTTTATACTTTACCTTTTAGCTTATAGGAGTTGCTTTACCTTTTATACTATCTTATATCCGCTTGCTCTAAGGTGAAGATCATTTGTCTGGACTCTGGAGTCTATACTCTGAAATGTCTGTGCCTATGCTTGCAGCAAGCTTGGGAAGATCAAATGGAATACCTTAAAGATGAGAAAGGAGATCATAGAAACAAAAGCATCAGCACCAAACCACAGATGGAAACAATTGTATTGACTATATGGGCAGAAAAAGGGAGCAGAATTATGCCAAATCATCAGAAGTTGTCAAGACGTCAGCAAGCAGATCTTCTATCAAACTGCAAGCAGTCAGGTAAGGCACAGAATATATCTCCCACATTCCCATAACCAGAAAAACTAGATTCTGGTCCAAAAATTGAAAGCAATATGAGACTTACTTGATGAACAAGAATGACACGATGATCATGAAGCTGCTGAATGATCATGTCACAAACTGTAGTCTTTCCGGAAGCCGTACCACCCGCAACACCTGCAGAATTCATGTGCAAGTAACTTTAATAACAAAGAATTAACATGTACATGAATATGCATGATACATATAGATAATTTTGTTACGATATTCACTTCACACATCTGTCCTAATGTCAGATGAAAAAAATAAATTTAATCCATCCAGCATACAACATTGTCTACAGTTTTAGACTTTAGGCTTATTAATAAGCTCTAAGACATTTTATGTAAGGAAAATGTTTTAGAAATTTCAGTTTTGTAACTAATAAGCATACAAATACCAAATAAATGTAGGAGTTCTCCTTGTGGAGAAGCACCAACTTTTGTCAGTAAGCCTCATGTGACATTACTACCATTTATCGATCATTGTTATTGTATTGTCATACTAGTAGAATGATATTGTCTATCTGTTCTAAGTATGGCAAATAATAATGTCAGGGATCATATAGCTTGTTAAAAATAAGTTGACAGTTGAGTTCATTATAGTGAGTAATTTTTATAGCTAGTTGTACCAGTTGACAAATGTTCATGTCAAATAACGATAGAGAATCTAGTTAGAATAAGTGAGAACAGCCATTCGAAGTTCATGAGAACTGAATCTGGTAACTGTATAACAGAGGTGTGCACACTGCATCTCTGGTCAATTGTACCAAGTATGCAATCCTCAAAAATACAAAAGAAGGGAATAAAACCATTGATAGAGGAAATACCAGTATAGCAATTGATCACCACATTCTAAGGCCAAGAAATAAAGCTGATACAAAAATGCAATATAACAATTTGAAAAAAGACTTCCTCTTTGCAAAATTAATCAAAGTATTGTAGTGCCTATTTAGAAAATATTCTCAAAAAAGATTAACTAGATTTGCCAGCATTCTCCATTGTATACCTGAAATATGTCTGAAAAAACTTGTCTAGATATGCACTCTGGATCAATGTTTTAAAACTCAGACTCCGCCTCAGGATTGGTCCAGGGTTAACTCGGACTCGGACTTGGACTCGGAATGACTCAGACCGATCTGATTTCAATGACTCGGTTTACTAAAAAATACATAAAATATTTAAATTCTAAAGATTCCAAACCATTAGAGACAAAATATGCAAAGGCTGCTCATGTATATACCATGTAAGGGTGAATATATCAAAATGGCACCAATTGCAGTACATATCAGCAACAAAATACATAATCAATGAGGCTCTAAATGACCTCTAGAGTCCAAAAAACATGCTACAAGCTACTGGCCTACTACATAGTACATAGTACAAATCATTGATCGACGTGATCAATCATCAAACTCATCACCACTGCTAGAAATTGGATGCTCAGCAGGAGTTACAAAATCATTCTCTGCCTCAGAGTCTTCGGACTCCTCAGGGACTCAGTGACATCTGAAACTGCAGTACTAACTCTTAGTTGAGAGATGTGAGGCAAATAGCAGGGGGGGTCTCTTTATAGTTTTTTGGAGGATTTAGGACCTAGGTCGTTAGAAATTAGGTTTTAGGTTTTTTTTATAAAAAAAAAATTGACTTTTTCATGACTAGTCTGCAGTGGTGGGGTCCAGGACCGACTCAGCTGAGTATGTATGGACTCGGCCAAGTTGGGTTGGTTTGGTATCAAACCAGCCGAGTCATGCCTTGACTCAGCTGATTCGGTACAAAACCGAGCAGCTGGCCAAGTCGAAGCGGTCAAGGGTCAACGCAGCCAAGTTGACCGAGTCTGAGTCAGCTCAATCCAAGTTTTAAAACAATGCTCTAGATATGGGATATTTACACCAGTGCAAGCTCATAATTCCACCCCATCCTAAGTTGGTCGATCCATCACTAGAATTCCTATGTTATTCCACTGTCATAAGTCAGCCTTCTCGATGCATTTACTCTGCTATTTTTTCAAAAGTACTGACTTTAAACTCCAAAAGCATTACAATTAACTCAAATACATCAAACACCACAAGAAGCCCATTTTCACAAGCAAGATGAACCTCAAAAGACAAACCATCAATCACAAGCACTTTCATTCGACTAAGCTGCCATGACAGGGGGATACTCTTTGCAAAACTAAACAAAAGTATTGTAGTACCTATTTAGAAAATATTCTTAAAAAAGATTAACTAGATTTGACAGCATTCCCCATTGTATACCTGAAATATGTCTGAAAAAAATTGTCTAGATATGCACTCTATATATGGGGTATTTACACCAGTGCAACCCCCATAATTTCACCCCACCTCAAGTTGGTCAATCTGTTACTAGACTTCCTATGTTATTCCTCTGTCATAAGTCGGCCTTCTCAATACAGTTATTCTGCTATCTTTTCAAAAGTACTTCCTTTAAACTCCAAAAGCATTACAATTAGCTCGAATATGTCAAACCCCACAAGAAGCCCATTTTCACGGGCAAGATGGCCCTCAAAGGGCAAACCATCAATTACAAGCACTTCCATTCAACTAAGTTGCCGTGGCAGGGGGATACTCTTCAGTCAAAATCCTCCAAGACTTGCACCTGGCCCCAACCGATTATTTATGCCTCTAAGGGAATTGAACCTTGGTCGGTAACCTAACAGGCAACTCTCTTCCCTGCTGAACCAGGGCCCAAATGGCAGTTACTCCATTACGATAAAATCGATTTATTCATTCTTTCAGAATAGGTCTTTCTTATGCAAATATCTCTTCTTTTTAAAGGACATAGGCTGTCCTTTACATAAAAGAGAGTAGAGATGTATATTCTTTGTTCAATAAGGGCTTCTTTAATGGTACCATGTCTTAGCCCAGAGTTTGACACGATGTACTAGTTTATCTTTTAGTCTATCAAAGGCCCCCATTTTCAAATGGAATACCATCACAGATGTTGAACATTAACCCCCCATTCTTGTGATCACCTTCTGTTCATATGTACATTGATGTGCTTTATGAATATGACTATGCCACTCTTCACACTTACATATATTGCTTTATGAGCTCTCCTATTTACACGAGTTATGTGGATACAGATACTCTAGTAAATTGCCACTAATTTAAACATGTAACCATAGGGAATATCTATGCTCAACATTTTGTTGTTGTTCGGGCTTCAAGTTTCACATGGGGGTTGCAAGTTTTGGTTGGTGACAACAGCCAGGTCCAAGACAACATATATATGGGGATCACGTGATGTCAAGAACGCATACTCAATGAATTGATGGCTCTTGGACTAGAGGATGTGAATTGTGTGCAAAGACAAGAGGCCCAAATGCTTCATTCAAGATTCAGTGCACACGACATCGCAATAAAACATCAGACAATTTTGGAGAACATGAGAGTTATTAAGGTATGTGGATATTGTGATCTAGTGCTTTGCTTTGATTTGTTAATTGAATTCTTATATATGGTTCTACGGAAAACATACGAGGAAGAGCAGAGTAAGCAGAGTAAGCAAAATCTTGCATAGATCTTGTGATACCTGTGGCAGCTCCAAGTTAATCTCCAAAGAAAGAATGCAGTATGAAACGGACACATGACCAGAGAGCACCAATCAGGATGAATACCACATGGATAGGGAAGGTCCATTTTGGGGAAGACAAGAAGAAGTTCCACTCCAGAATTTTTTTGTAGAACAGAGAAAGAAAGATCCACATAAGTTCTCCTTTTTATTTCTGTTTAGAAAAAGGAAAAAGTGCAAGCCCACTCACCAATAACAAATGGTTGTCTATTTAAATCTTTCACTTTGGAAACTTGCAAAGAAGCCTCATCCAGGCGCAATCCAGAAAAATGTGCATTAGAAGCAGCTTCCATCACATCTTCAACCTCTGATGTCACCATCATCCTAGCTAATGTCTGGCCTGCATCAGCAAAGAATTGTACATTTGAAGAAAATCAAAAGCAAAGAAAATAGATTAAGTTCAACACTAAGAATGTGTCCAAACTTCCAAAGATATGTCCACAAATGCTTAATAGTTTAGTAAATCCACACAAGTCAAGTAATACTCACACAACACAATAAATTAACAGAATCAGTCTGAAGTCATCTCCATTTTTTTTAAATATTGAACACTTGCACAAGTATAATACAAAACTGGCTTATAAAACCATTGCAAATGAGGCATTTATGTAATAATGTTACATTTCATACTTCTTGATGTCTGCAGATTTTTGACTGAATTATTGCACTAATAAAAATACACATCCAACCATTCCCCTATATAAAAAATCATTATTTCAAAAGCCACAACCGTAAAACAAGATTGTGAGTCATTTATCTGGTGGTCAGAGAAATGCAAACCACTGTAGACTCCAATGAGTTGGACTCGTTATTTGTCAAATTGAAAAAGCAAACAAGTTTTAGCAGTAATCATTTCCCAAGAAGTATTATTTATATATAAAACATAATTGGTTTCAAGTTTATGTTGGGACTCTGAGAGTAATTAAAGGTCGACCTATTGCTTTTATAGAAAGATCTTTTTTGGGTTAAGTAATCAAATATTCTTTGATAAGAAGGAAGGAGATTTATTGCACAGCAAGTACCAAGGAAAATAACACAAGGATGGTGTTGAATTTTCAATTTTCAGATCTGATAATTATTTCCTTATGATTTCAAACAGAATTTTATACCACTGTTATCATAGAATAATTATACCCTGAAAATCTCAACTAAAATAAATTGCAGCAGAAACAATAGAATCGTAGAAAGATAGCCATGCACAATAGACACAAGAGTTTATCCTGGGAAACCCAACCTTGGGAGAAAACCCAACAACGTTTCTTAAGAAGAATTCAAGCCAGAAACTAAGTCACCTGACACGATGACATGGGACACGGAGGACACGGAAATACAAGTGTCCGACACTTGAAATTTTGACCTCGACAACAGGACACGGAGGACACGTTTATATATATATATATATATATATATATATATATA
>JASDQU010585678.1:38910-68222 GCA_032191745.1 Picea mariana | reverse complement strand
ATATCTAAAAAAATTATATATGAAAAAAATTTGAAAATTACACATACAAAAATGAAATTTAGACATAAATATTCATATTTTGTTAGAAACTAGAAGATTTACACAATACAAAACTTTAAATATGTATGATGTAACATAAATGATAAATGATTAAATCATGATTCATTATAAATTATAATTTATATTGTATACATTCTGATTCAACATTGTAACATCAATGATGATAAAATGACAAACATTAAAGACTGAAGTTTGAACACACAAGAAATTAGAACCATTAGCTGCGCCTGCAACATTCTCATTAAGTCATCAAAATCAAAATGCATTACAATGATCATGATTCATACTAGATAGTAGAATCTAGATAGTAATACCGAGTCAGAGTCACTAATTCATCGATCCAAAAATACCAAACTCACGGTGCATGAATCAGCCCATACAAGGCCATCTCCAATCTCCAATCATGGGTATCTCATCCATGCTCCTCAAAACCTCCAAAAATTGAAGTATAAACCTCAACAAGATCAACTTCCTCTTTTTGAGAGAATCCCCTAGGCACTGAAGTAAGTCTCTTCAAGGCCAACTCACTCTTTCTTAGAGAATCCTTCAGTAATAAACTTGTCCTGGTACTCTTCAATACTCCCATTAGTTGTATGCATGGTATCAATCATTGATTCTACGGTAGGTTTTAAAATTGTCTCCGCAAAGTTGGAACTTGGAAGGACACTCCTCCATCATGGCTTCTTGTCATACCTACTCCACTAGATCAACAAGTAGTCTATAAAGGCCACCATCTCGAACTCCTCTGGCCAAAACTCAACTAGGTTCAGGGATGCGTTTTCTAATGATCACTTGCTACCATCAAACTCATCCATCCAGTGTAAATATGTCATGGAAGAAACTGAAAGAAGACTCTTCATTAAACCAGGGACATACAAGACATCGTCTAGGTCAAGAGCATCACTTGAAGGAATGAGGAAGGAGATAGAACCAACTCCCACCACTCGACAAGTGGCATCATTACCCAACTCCACCTATATGCCATCCTCCTATTCTTGCAATCTATTGAAACTTTACACACATGACAGATGACACATGTCATGAAATCAGGACACCATCCAAATTCGTGTCGGACACGAATTAGGTCGAATCTGTGTCCCCACGTGGGATTCGAGACACAGGGGGGTATTTGGACGAATCATGTGTCATAGGCCAGAAAGTACATCACCATAAAATGAAGAAACCCAACACATAAAGAAGTTCACCCTTGTATGAGAAAGAACCCTCAAAGATAGTGAACACTAGACAAGATAGCGCACCTCAAAATTTGCGCAACTGGCAACTGCAACTGTAACTTGCAACTGCAACTGCAACTATAATTGGCAACTGCAACCACAACTGTAACTAGCAACTATAACTGGCAATTGCATCTGCATCTGCAACTGGCAACTGCAATTGCAACTAGCAACTGCAACCGCAACTGCCAACTGCCACTGGGACTTGTGCACTTGATGAGAAGAGTTGTCTTATGTGTCAAAATGAAATGATCCAACCTTTATTTATACAGTTTGAGTCACCTTTAATTTACTTGTGGGGCTGACTTGTACTTTTGTCTTCAGTATCCTCTTTAATGATTTTCGGGGTTTCTTCTTGGCATTTGTCTTGTCTTCTAGGCATTTCTTATTTACTAGAAAAAATTTCCATGAGCCTTATTGATGGATCAGCTCCTCACATGCACATCTAATTAATATAGGGCTCTAATGTTGAGTAGATTCATCGAGAAGCCCCTCATCACAAGGGGTCTCTTGAGCCTACATCTTCAACATTAGACTAGACTTGTAAACAAGTCAAACCTGCCCTATAAAAAATAGATCACTCCATCCTAGAGCGGGCAATGTGAGAGCATCTAGAGTCTTTATCACTCCTCATCAAATCAGCATGACTACTAGGAGAAAGACTGCACCTAAGCCATTCACCACTAGCCAAATCAGCATGGCCCCTTGAGTGAATGTATCATTCTCCCTTGGTCAAATCAACATGACCAATCTAGGAGAATGTCTACCCGATGTTGCTAACTAGAGAAACATCAACATCCTAGGCCATTCACCATTAGACAAATCAACATGACCCCGTGAGTGAATGTATCATCCTCCCTTGGTCAAATCGGCATGACCAATCGGGGAGAATGTCTACACGATGCTGAAACATCAACACTCCCTCTCAGCGAGGAAGACATTCTACATCACGCCAAGCTTGTCTCTGAAGTATACAAACTTCGCCCTAGACAAAGGCTTGGTGAGAATGTCCGCAATCTGCTCATTTGTGGATATGTATTGGAGCTTTACTGCTCCCTTCTGCACCATGTCTCAGATGAAGTGATATTTGATCTCAATGTGCTTCGACCTGTCATGAAATACTGGATTTTCCAAAAGCTTGACACAGCATTGATTATCACAATGTATCAAGGTCGTCTCTAGCTCATGATCAAATAGTCCTGCAAGAAGCTTCCGAAGCCATACTGCTTCGCGAATTGCGACATTGGCTGCGATATACTCCGCCTCTGTTGTACTGAGTGCTACAGAAGTCTGCTTCCTGCTAATCCAGGAAATCATAGTTGATCCTAAGCTAAAGCAGCACCCCGAGGTGCTCTTTCTGTCTACTACACTCCATGCCCAGTCAGAATCTGTATATCCCTGTAGCCTCACTTCACCACATGAGACATATCTCAAACTATATACAATTGTACCACGTAGATATCTCAACACATGCTTTGTTGCAACCCAATGGAAGTGCCTCTGCTCAACCATATACTGGCTCAGGGTGCTCACTGCAAAGCAAATATTTGGCCTAGTGTTAACCAAGTACATCAAGGATCCAATCAACTGCATGTACATAGTGGTATCCACCAAACCTGAATCTGAAGCGAAATCACTCGGCTTCTTCAGATTTGCCATCATAGGTGTAGCCATGGACTTACAGTCCATCATACCGAATATGCTCAAGATCTCAAGTGTGTACTTCCCCTATCCGAGGAAGATCTCACTTGGTCTCTGCCACACCTCCAATCCCAAGAAATAATGCATCAATCCAAGATCCTTCATCTCGAACTTAGAGGCCAACTCCCTCTTGCACCCGACAATGAGCCTCTCTGCCCCCGTAAGGAACAGATCATCAACATACAACACCAAGATCAAAGGATCGCCATCAACAACCTTGTAGTAAAGGTTGGGATCCACATCACTCTTGGTGAAGCCCAAACCCATCAAGTATCCATTAATCCTGGAGTACCATGCCTTGGGTGCCTGCTTGAGTCCGTACAAAACCTTTTTCAATTTGCAAACATGAGACTCCTTCCCATGTATCACAAGGCCCTGAGGTTAATCTATGTACACTTCCTCCTCAATCACACCATTGAGGAACGCGGTCTTCACATCCATCTGATGTAATCTCCAACTCATAACTGAAGTAAGAGAAATAATAGTCCTGATGGAAGTGTACCTAGCGACTGGAGCAAAAGTCTCCTCATAGTCTACTCCCTCTTTCTGAGAGAATCCTCTCGCCACAAACCTCGCTTTGTACTTCTCGACATTGCCATTTGTTGCATGCTTGATCTTATAGATCCACTTGGAAGTCACCACTAACTTCCCCTCTGGTCTCGAAACTATCTCTCACACATCATTCTTCATGATGGACTAATACTCTTCCATCATGGCATCCTTCCAAACCTGCTAACCTATTGCCTCCTCATAACTGGAAGGTTCGGAATCAATGATGTGACTCATCAATGCCATATAACTCAAGAACCTCTGAGGTCGTTTCCTCTCCATGAAAGTACCACTAGGAGCTACATGCCCCTCTGCATCCTACAAAGTGTCACGAAGCCATGTTGGCTTCTTCCTGGTCACGGCAACATCTCTAGGTAGATTCACTAGCTCTGCTAGCTCTACTGACTCCTCTTGATAGTCTGAAGGATGAACCACTGGACTAGAGAGATCTGTACCCTTATCCTTCAAAGCTTCCTGCTCCTCACTATCAATCTCCATATCAGACTCTCTAGACCTCCTGAAGGCTACCTCTTCATCAAAAGTAACATGTCGACTAACCTCAATCCGATGTTGTCATGGAATGTAGATCATGTAGGCTTTCGAAGTCTCATTGTATCCCACAAAAGTACCTTTCTTTTCAAAAGGTTCTAACTTCCTCCTAATAATATGTGCAGTCCTCCCTCTCGAACACCAATCACTCATGTTGAATCTATGCTATTCATTGGAGACTTATTTTGGAGGTTATGGGACATTATAGCACACTTTTATGGAGTTGTTTTCATGGAGCCGCCCCATTTGGAGAGTTTTGTGTCACTGTTTTGCGGACGTTTTTGACCATTGGAGGCCCATTCAACAATCTTGGAGGATTTCTAGGAGTGTTTGCATGTTACTTGAGGCCTTTGGAGGCCAACGTGGCATCTTGGGACACCATTTTCCTTACTTGGAGGAGACAACCTCTATTTGGGGATTTACTTCATCATATTCATTGTACATGTGGCTTGACCACTTTTACTTTATTGTTGTGTTAGAATTAGTTAGTTATATTTTATTTTTCTTAGGCTAGATCCAAGGAATCACATGTGAAATTATTATTTTATTGTAAGAGGAACTTAGGCCTCACTCTATAAATAGAGTGAGGCATTCCTCATTTGTACTCATGGTTAGATAATTAGGAACTCTCTCTTTTTGGAGCCTAATCAATATATCTTTCTTGGAGCATTTGACGTGCTAAGGGTTCTTTCTTGGTGGATGAATGTTGTCAACTATTGAAGCTTTTCCTTCTTGGTTTTATTTTTGTGCTTGAAGATTGATGGTGGAATTTTTCAAGTCTTCTACAAAGCCCTTCAAGATCAATCCATAGAGGGATAACTTTATCACGTGGAGGAAGAAGTTAGGGTTTGCCCTCATTCTTCCTTGTTGATTCGGTGAGTTCTTGATACCATGCTATGTTTTTCCTTATGGCTCCTTGGTTGAAGTATTAAGTAATTTCAACAAGTCATAGTTGATTTTGGATGGAGAAGGTTATTCCCTTGAGGAAACCCTTCTTGTAGACCTTGAATCCCATTTTTTATCTTGATTGGGTGAGGGATTACTCTACCTCTTGGTGCTAGTCTCAAACCCTAATCCTTTAAGGAAATAAGCCAACTCCCCGGAAGGTTTTCTTTCTTGAACTCGTTTACAATTTTATTCACCTTGACTCCATTTCCCTAGTTGGACTCGACACTAATCTCTTGATGATGTCCTTCCATCACTTTTCTAAAAACCCTAAAAAACTCCAAACCCGGTTTTATTAAGGCTACTCTCAACATCACCTTGTGCTTCATTGCTTGGTACTAATAATCCTAATAGGGAATACCCCCCTTGAGCCGGAGGAGAGCAGCCTAAAGTTGCAGAGGATAGTTGCTACGGTGACAGTGATGACCTTCCTAGAGGTTGCCCTCAAATTGTACCTTGTGGATTAGGGCTTCCATCATTACGTACAATTTGGGCAGTAACAGCTATCATGTTTACACACTATTGTACCTGTTACACCTCATATTGTATGAGGTTCCAAATTGTGATTTTCATCACATTGAAGAAGATTTTTGGTTCCTTGGACTTTTGGATTGACTTGGGGGGATTCATCTTCATGGAGCCCCTTTCTTCATGGACTTGGATCATTTGATGGAGATCTTCGATTTGGGGGAGTCTCACTTCTCCTTGGTTGTATGATTGTGCTTGTTGCTTGGTGGACTTCTTAAATGTGCTTGCCTTATTGATCACCCCTTGGTTGCATATTTTTTATTATCTTGGAGCATGCTATCTCATTATGGTGTGGTTGTGGTGTACTTGTTTATCTTGGAGGTACTACACCTTGTTTATGGATGATGGGTCTAAACCCCCAGGGGGACACACTTGATGATTGGGTGGGGTTAGCACTTTGTTATGTCCCCTTCTCTTATGAAGTTGCAATAGTGGGATGATTCTATTGATGAATGAACCTATGTGAGACATTCTCCAGCTTACAAACCTGTGAGATGTGGATCATTGCAGTTATGTGAGTCTTTCTCTCAGCTTACAACCTTAGAGAAAGCCCCTAAGAAGGGTACGTGGTTCCTGCCTGAGATAGAGCTAGGAACGTAGAGATGATCTCCTCCATTCAAAGAGTTGAGAAGAACTCCAGATGATTATCCAGTGGGAAAGGCGATCTGTTGAGTTAGATGTGCTTGTGGCTGAGCACAAAGTGAACATGTGAAATCCCAAAGTGTTGGGTGCATCTTCATGTGAACAGAAATGAAGATGATGTATTAGCCTCCTCTGAGCAACAAAGTTGACGAGAATACTCCAGATGATTCTCCTGTGTGAGGCAGTGGGAAAGAAGATCTGTAGAGTGAACGTGCCTGTGGACGAGCACAAGTGAACGTGTGAAGATCTAGTTCTTCTGTGTAATGCAGTGAGCCAAAGATATGGCATCCCTATGGATGTGCCCCCAGTGGATGAGCACTAGTGGGTGTATCAGATCCTTTGCTATATATTGTTCAAGAGTCAGACCTACCTGTAACCCTAATTGTAATGTAAAGGGTATAGGTCGGCCCCACCTTAATGTGATTAATAATAAATGTAAAAGATAATTAATCTGGTCAGTATTAATTATAATATAATAATAATAATTATTATAATTATAATGTGACTTAGAGAGGTCGGCCATGTTGAGCCAATAGACACTTCTATTGACAGGTTTAGGTTAGTATAAGTAAAGGTAAAATCCCCATTGTGGAAACACATCTTTCATGTGAGTTTGGAAATTTCAGCAAGTACATCTACTTGGGAAAAGGTGCGCACCTCTCTTGGGCGCTAGTCTTCTAGGGTTTGAGCACCCTCTTGTGTGCTAGGTCTTATTGGTGGTGAAGGTCTTTCTCTTGAAGAATATAGCAAAGGATTTGACTGGGTTTTCTTCCCTTGTTGAGAAGGGTTTCCCAGGATACTTCTTGTGTTCTTGTGCATGGTGTTTCTTCTTGTGATCTTGGTTGCTGCAACATTATCGTTTATGGTTAAGACAAAGGCTAAAATGGAATGAACTTCATGCTTAACCTAGCCTATTGAAAAATCAACAGATTCATGTTGCCTTTGTGGGAATTTTCCTAGGTGATATAACTTAAATGATGTAACATTTGCTAGACATCACCTAGGGTGGAATGTATTTCATGATGTTAGTACCCTCATTGATATGTTATTTCCTAAGTTTAAGTTAGAAGGGAGGGTACTATGTATGATTTGATGGCGATCTAAGCTTTTCCTAAGGTCGGATGATGATTTTTGACGTAATAATCCCTTGGTGGTGGTGCACCTCAGGTTGGGCTTTATGTTTTGTTGTTATCATGGTGGGGTTTTGCTAGGAAGAACATCTTTTATTTACATGGTCAAACACATTATTAGAGTGCACCCTTCATTGGCACACATGTTCATGGTGATTTAATCAATTGGTGACTATTTGGAGGAGGGCTATGGTTTTATTTCAGCATTAACCTTTGTGCAAACATGTTGAGTTTGATTTAACTGTTCATCATCAAATTAATCTAATTTATCCAGATTAAGGTTAATAGCTAGGGCACCCTACTTCATTGACTTCATTTTCACACTTAAAGGGGTTAACTGGAGTTGGTTGAAGCTTTCTAGTGGTGTGCCATGCTTCTTGGGCACAATTATCAAGGCATGCATTATTTTACTATTTCTTGGAGAGGTTGGCACACTTCTCTAGGGCACACTCTCTTGTCTTGGTTAGACATATTTATGACATGCCATATGGAGGAGTATTTTATTGATGAGTTCTAACCACCTTGGCACACTTCTCTAGGGCACACCTCTCGTAGGTACTCTCTCATCTTTATTGCATGGATATCATCATTTGACCTTCATTGCAGAGTGCCCTCACCTCTTTGACTTGGCATATATATTATTTTATTTGAGGTGGGTTATAGAGGTTGTTATTGGGAAGCATGTGGCACATGAGAAGGGCCACACGTGTGGCTTTGCATGCTCTTGTACTTGGTGTCCTTTCTATTTTTGGAGACTCTTCTTGGAGGGTGCAAATGTGGAAGGTTTCTTCTTGCTATTTTTGGATTGTCTTGGAGAGCACACATGTGGAGACTTTTCCACTTGCTATTTTATGAGTTGACCACGTCATTTCTTGTGGAGCGCTCCATCTACTTGGCATCTTGCACATTCATCCATGGAATTGGTTGCCTTGGGATTCATGTGTGGGATTGCTTGCATGCATCTTGTGGACCTCTTGCTATTTTTGGAGGACATTGTTGTGGAGCATTCTCCTAGGAGGATTATTATATTGTTTACTCTCTCATGCATCTTGGAGGGCACACTTATTGAGCTCCACTAGGTGGACCTTGGAGAACGTTCTCTTATGTGGAGACTTATTTTATTATATCTTGCATGCATGCATTCTTAGAGGGCACATTACATGTGGACACTTGGCATTTGACTTGGTTTGGTGCCTATTTTTAGTGGTACGCCCCCTTCTCATGTGCATTAAATTGTTATTTCACTACTATTTTTAGATGGGACGAATTGTTCTTGAGAGGTTTCTGTCCACATGATGTGACATGGTCAACCAGGGATTGAGGAGAGATCTGACTACTCCAATATTATAATATGTGTTTGACTTGCCATGGAATTAGAAGGATAATAATTCTTTATTCTATGAGAGAAGAGACTCATTCTATAAAGAGTAAGCTCTCTCTCCATTGTAATGGTTGTTGGGATTTTGAGGATTGAGGAGCTCGCCCCTCGAAATTCATGTGTACTTCAAATGTTTGGAGCCTAATGGAAGATTGAAGGTATATCATTTTTATGTTAGGCTTTCTTTTGTGCAATTTATTTTTCATGTGTTGATTTCCAATGTAGGAAAACTTGTATTGTTGATATGAAAACCTTGTAATGAACCAAGATTTGTTGGGATAATGTAATGTGAGGATTTAACCCCATTTACCATTATTGTTGTATCTTGCTACATCTAATAAACCAAATTGTTGTTAGCATTGATATGGCATCACTTTCATATCAACATCTTGAATAGCACACCTAGCATTCCAAGAACAAAATTTCTGCAATAGAAATCAGCAAGTTAAGGCAGATTCATGGCATGTATAGCAGCCCCTATTACCTTACACTTTCATGCACTTCACCTCTTTAATCTATACTCTCTTGACTCCATTTGCCCAAGGTGTGATTGCAAGCACTTGGTCTTGGGATTTTTCTTCATTTTTCCCTTCTCACACCACTCATCAATCCATTATACTACGACTACCCATTTTATCAAGGCTTACTCTTCATTTATTACCTATAGCCCCACTACATAGCCTTGATAATCCTATCCTTAGGGAAGCCCCCCTTGAGTTGGAGAAGAGCCAACCAAAAGAGAGAGGAAGAACTACTGTGGTGACAGTGGGTAGCCTTCCTAAGTTGCACAAGACTAGCCCTTGGTGCTTGGGACTTTACACTTTTGTGGGTGTCAGATTTTGTTGTAACATTACCCAAACCAAAAATACTTCCAAAACGTTTGTCGTGTTTACACATTGTTGTACCACATGACACCACATTAGCATCAACTAGGCACCACCACTATATGTAGAAAACATTGTTCCATTCACCCAACACTTTCCAAAAAACAATTTTTTGTGCATAGCTTTTTTTAAATTGTTGGAAATTCCACTTCTCAAAATTTCACCCCAATTAACACCTCAAATTCGTGCCAACCTTTTTTTCCAAAATTTGTGCCAAGAAAATGCCTATTTTTGCCTCAAAAATTCTCGTATACACTCCTGGCATTTATGCCTCATTTTGCCTTGAAAATTGTATCTGACAATATGTGGACTTCCTGTTCAAAATGTGTATTGCCTCTTCCAATTCTTTGTTGCTTTCTCCTCAAATTTTGTGTTGATCCCAACTCAAACTTTGTGTTGATTCCACCTCAAATTCTATGCCAACATTGTGAAATTTTCTATATATGTGTTATGCACTTTCATGGTCTTTCATTTCCTATCCATCCTTCACTGTGTCTCCTCTCTACATCATCTTAAACTTTTTGTTTGACTATTATAGCTCTTGGCTAGATACTTAGTTCTCTTTTACCTCCTTTAGCTTTTTTCTTTCAACATTGTTATATGAGTCGCTTTTGCACTCCCACATTATATGTACACTAGATGTACCTTTTAGTGCCTTTGACCTACTTTTGTGGTCATTTGTTGGACATTAAGAAAATTATCAACCTACTTTTGTGGTCATTTGTTGGACATTAAGAAAACCATCTTATCTTATCTTATCTCTACATAAATTTTGTGGGATATCTAACTTTATCATATGAGTTGCTTTTGCACTCCCACATTATATTTACACTAAATGTACCTTTTAGTGTCGTTGACCTACTTTTGTGGTCATTTGTTGGACATTAAGAAAACCATCTTATCTTATCTTATCTTTACATAAATTTTGTGGGATATCTAACTTTATCATATGGATATTGAATCCATAATTCTTTAGTGTACCAAGATGCTATTGGTTAAATTGTTAATATGCCAAATAAGGAGGGAAAATTCTAGTGCTCCAACACTAAACTACGATATGCAAGGATACCCATCAAGTTGAACAAATACCCATTAAATGTTGAAGGTTGAAACTTGAAAGAATACCCATGAACTGCTACAATCCATTGAAGCAATACCAATTTGTGTGTCAATGAGGGTACTAAAGTACATAAGTGTTGAGAACACAAAGATAGAAGATCTATAATGATCTCTTCATCATACCCTGATCCAATCACGTAGAAACCCTTCAAAATTATCAAAGTATTTATCAAGATGTGAGCCCATGAGCAAGAGAGACAAATACTTAACAAAAAGAACATCAATACTCCAAGTGAAGCAAATTATCACAAGAGAGAGAGAGAGAGCAAATTAGAGAAGTGCCCTTAGGCATTTCTCATACTTGATTGAATAATGAATGAATGTAGTTTACAAAGGAGTGTATATGTATGTATACACATCCTTACGGACTTGGAGTACTAGCCCCAATAAGGTAATTTGGCCAACGTAGTCATAATTTTTTTGGGACATCTCACTTTATCATATGGATCTTGAATCCATAATTCTTTAGAGTATACCACGATGCTATTGGTTAAATTGTTAATATGCCAAATAAAGAGGGAAAATTCTAGTGTTCCAACACTTAACTAGGATATGCAAGGATACCCATCGGGTTGAACAAATACCCATTAAATGTTGGAGGTTGAAACTTGAAAGAATACCCATGAATTGCTACAATCAATTGAAGCAATACCAACTTGTGTGTTAATGAGGGTACTAAAGTACATAAGTGTTGAGAACACAAAGATAGAAGATCTATAGTGATCCCTTCATCAAACCCTAATCCAATCATGTAGAAACCCTTCAAATTTATCACAACATTTATCAAGATGTGAGCCCATGAGAAAGAGAGACAAATAATTAACAAAAAGAACATCAATACTCTAAGTGAAGCAAATTATCACAAGAGAGAGAGCAAATTAGAGAAGTTCCCTTAGGCATTTATCATACTTGATCCATAATGAATGAATGTATTTTACAAATGAGGGGTGTATGTGTATTTATACACATTCTTATGGGCTTGGGACACTAGCCCCGAGAAGGTAATTAATCCAACCTAGTCATAAATGATAAAGTGGGTAACTTACCCAGATGTAGGCTCATTAAATCCCTCAATACACCAAGTAGTGGGTCAACACATGGCCTTAACTGAAAATTACCCATACTTTCAACACCCCCCCTAAGTTGAAAGCAGGGTCACGAAGAAAGATTATGAGATACAAATGAAGGAGTGGGCATACCCAACTCAAAGTAGAGTCAATCATAGTTGCAAGAAGAGAGTGGATTAATGATGACCTAACTCAATACAAAAGTGGACCCAATAAGTTGAAAGAATGTTGCCACCAAATTGGGCATCTATTGGAGAAGATTGTCACTAACCTACTCATTCAATGGAGGAGGGAGGGAAGTCATATCCATGCCATACTGCGCACTTACTGGGAGGGTGGTACTACTGAATTCCATATCTAATGAAGGGAGTACAAGAAGAAACGTCATGTATAAAATGAAGAATGTAGCCATCGATCTGCTCAACTGCTAGAAAACATTGTCACTTACCTGCTCATCCAATGGATGAGGGAAGGAAGACATATCCCTGTCATACTACTCATCTACTAGGAGAGTGGTACTACTAAATTGTACATTTGAAAAGTTGTTGGAAGAGATATTTTGTATAGACATGATGAATGCAACCATCAATCGGCTCATCTACTAGAAACAAAATTGTCATTGACCTACTCATCCAATGAAGGAAGGCACAAAGATATATGCCAAACATACTACTCATCTACTGGGAGAGTAGTATTGAACTGTTCATCAAAAGAGGTGTCGGAAGAAATATCCTATAATAGAGAGGAGGTAGGAGTTGAAGAGGTGTCGGAAGAGACATCTTATGTAGGAATAATGAATGCAACCACCAATTGGCTCATCTGCTTGAAACAATTATCACTAACTTGCTCATCCCATGAAGGAGGACGAGAAGATAGGAGTACCCACCTCAAATAAGATCAGTCGTAGCTGAAGTGAGAGTGAGACAATCCAACTCCATATATTTGAAAGAGCTTGAATGTGACCAAATGTGCTCAAATACAACAGGTGTGTGGATTTCTGATTCCCGACACAAGTGCACCTGAGAGAGCAAAGCTCATAAGGGAGCTCAAATATAAGATAAGAGTCGGTTTATAAATACCTAGCTCAAATTCAAGCATAAAAGAAGTGAGAGGGTTAATGAATACCCATCTCAACATAGGGTTGGCCCTATGCACAGCATCCTCCCTGAAGATGGACAAGAGATCGGGAAAAGAATGCATTAGATCGAACCTTCCCCCATTAATGATGAATGCGGACTATCTAAGGATAGAACCTCCCCAAAACACCATGGTACCCATACCAATGCAATTCCACAATCGGGCAAAGGGGGTCTTTCATCGATATCTGAAAGGAGCCACTAAAGTGTGCTACATATAGGATGTCCCATGAGGAAAAATACCATAGTTAGGAAAAATGAGATCCACAAAAACAAGCTAAAAAATTAAAAATCCTCCATAGAGTCTCATCAATAGAGTAAAGTGGGACAAATCCTACGGAGTTGTAACTAATAATTGTGTTAGCAATATCATCTAGAAGATTTATGTCACAACTATTACTCCTACAAGTTCATCAATCCTTATAAAGTAAAAAATGCAACACTTGGATATAAAACTCTTTGTATGACATACTTTGCTTATAGAAAGCCCCTGAATCAGATCTGCCTAAGAGTAAACAACCCCATTAATTAGGGAAAAGAACCATCCCAAGGTCATTGGGTTAACGAATCTTGTATATCAACCCAAGAAGGAGGTATGAGGAAGGACTTGAAAACCTAAAAATAAAACGATGATCCAAAAAAATTTGTGACCAAGTAATCCTTCAAAAACAACCCTAAAACACACAATACCAGCATTGTTCCCAAAAACAGCAGGGAATTTTGGCCRGAAAATGTGTGAGAGAGAGGGTGCAATGCCTTAGAGGAGAACAAATTTGCCAAAAATAGCCCTCAAATTTGTTGGAAAACCAAGACACAAAAGGATGGAGAGCGTTGGTGGTAGAAAGGGTAKAAAAAACAAGAATTATGCTTCTATCCCAACAAAAAATTCGTTGAAACCCCAATTTCAGACCTCGGACAACCCTAAAAATAGCACCAGATAGGGCAAGAAGAGTCATACTAGCTTTGATACCATGTTGAGAACACAAAGATAGAAGATCCATGGTGATCTCTTCATCAAACTCTAATCCAATCATGTAAAAATCTTTCAGATTTATCACAGCACTTATCAAGAAGTGTGCCCATGAGCAAGAGAGACAAATACTTTAACAAAAAATATAGCAATACTCCAAGTGTAGTGAATTAGCACGAGAGCGAGCGCGCTAATTAGAGAAGTACCCTTAGGCATTTATCACACTTGATCCAATTATAAAGAATGTATTAATGAGCAAGAGAGACAAATACTTTAACAAAAAATATAGCAATACTCCAAGTGTAGTGAATTAGCACGAGAGAGAGAGAGAGAGAATTAGAGAAGTACCCTTAGGCATTTATCACACTTGATCCAATAATAAAGAATGTATTTTACAAATCAAGAGCGTATATGTATTTATAGTATATACTATGTACACATCCTTCTAGGATTGGGGCACTAGCCCCAAGAAGGTGACTAGGCCAACCTAGACATGAATGATAAAGTGGGTAACTTACCCATATGTAGGCTCATTAAAACCCTTAATCCACAAAGTAATGGATCGAAACATGGCTTTAAGTGAAGATTATCCATACTTCCAATAATAAAGACTAGGTCGATCCTTGTGTTCCTCATCACATTGCACAAAGGTGGAGTCTATTTGTTGAAATTAGAGCAGTTGCAAGAGCCATTCTCCTGGAGGATGGCATAAGACCCTAGCTGTGGACTAGGGCCCCCAGCACACTCCTCGGGTTTCTTGGTATGAGACCAAGCCATGAGAGCCATGGCAAAAGACCCTTGTGAGGGCCTCCAGTAGATGACTGGGGTTCTTGGTCTAGGACCAAGCAGTAAGACCCTAGATGTGTTCTAGGGCCCCTGGATGTGTTCCATGGAATCCTTGCCCGGTGCTTGGATTGATCCTTGAATGTGTTCCTTGGTAGTTGATATAAGTCCCTACATGTGTCTAGGGCCCCTGGATGTGTTCCAGGGAACCCTTGCTTAATGCATGGGTTGATCCTTGGTCTTGTACCTTGGTGGATAAGACCCTAGATGTGTTCTAGGTCCCCCAGATGTGTTCTGGGGCAACCTAGTCTTTGACCAGGTAGATCTTGGTGTAATACCAAGATGTGTTGATGTGTGATCCTCTTCCTCTCTCCCAGGATGGTCCATGAGACCTAGGAGTGTCTATGAAGATGGACATGACCACATTGTCGATGTACCCCCTTATGCAGTGATGATAAAGTTTATAGGTCACTATGAGACTCATGTGGACATGTTTTTCCATTAAGGAACCCCCCTTGACTTTATCTTAATATGTACCCCTTTGTTGGTTTGCTTTCCCTCTTGGTTTATGTGATTGGGTTTTATTTTGTGTGATTGGGTTTTTAGGTAATTAGGGTTTTAATGAAATATTAATTGACATATCAATTAATATTTATATTAATTAAATGCCAATAATTAATTATAATCCTAATTACCCTAAACCCCTCTCCCTAACTATAAATTAGACCCTGCCCTGTTGCATTTTTACAATCACACTCACTCTCTCATCTCCCTACTTGTTGTGGCTACCTCAGTGACTCTTCTCTCTTGTTGGTGCGGCCTTCCCTTTGATTATCAGTTATAGATCTACATTTTCCTTGCTGGCTGGAAGGTTCTTCTTTAAAGTATGTTGAGGGTTGTTGGTTTTGTTCCTCTGAGCTGTGAGATGCCTCTAAGGGTTGTTGGAGTTGTCTCTTGCACCAGAGTTGCCTCCCTTTAAGTTGTCGGGTATGTTCTATCGGTGTCGGTTCCTTCTTTAGGGCCACAAACCTAAGTGGAGGTGTCGCGGCCTCATTATGGGCCCTCTCCTTTGTTGTTTAATCTTCCCTCTTACTGCCGCATGGAGTGTTGAGTCCCCTGTCGGGGTTTCTCAGTTTGTTGTCCAGATTTCTAAGCAAGGGTGTTTGTTGTTTTCTAGTGGAGGTTTTGCTTACCTGTCCAGATCTCTCCCTGTGCCTAATCACTGTTTACTGGAGGGTTTTTCCTGCTGGGGTTATTGTTGTTAAGTCAGAGGTTTTATTGTTGTTTTTTTTTTAGGGTTTCTATCCATGGCAAAATTGTCCCACATTTCTCTTTGACAGGGATCAAACCCTAGAGGTTTGATCCATGAACCTAAACTAAGTCTGAGCATACTTACAGAGGCTTACATTCACACATGTGACAAGTACATCTATCATTGAATCAAGAGGTAAGCTAAAAGTTAATTTTTCATACTCAGAAATTTTATTTGCTTCAGATCTGTTTGTATGTCTTCTTCTTTACGCTGATCTAGTGAACAAAAAATTTTAAAAGCATTTTGTTTTTCAATTTTCCCTAATTCTAACATGGTATCAGAGCTTAGGGCATGAAAAGAGCTCAAGAATTACAGAGGCATACATCCATTCTTCATAATCTGATCCAGAACTCAGCGTGGCCTCTTCTTCAGTCAAAGTTGAAGATAGACTTTAAGGGGCCTCCAACTTGAATGCTTGGAAGTGTAGGATACTCAACATCCTAGAAGAGAGCGACTTGGATGAGCTGGTTACTAGGGTAATAGAAGAACCCACTTCAAATACTGGCAGGCCAGCATACAAGAAGAGACAGGCCAAAGCTCAAAGAGTCATTTTTTACTGAGTTAAAGACAGCATGATGCCCATCCTTGGTCATCTAAGGACTGCCAAAGATTGCTTTGATGCCCTAGTAAATCTCTATGAAAAGAAGGCTCCAACTCAGAAGAGAATATTGAAGAAACAACTACGTACTTTAAGGATGGGAAAGGATGAAACCATTGTTGTTTTCTTCTCCAAGATTGCTCAAACCAGAGATCAGCTTACTTCAATAGGAGTTGTTGTGGATGATGATGACCTTGTGCAAACAGCAATTGATGGACTCCCTGAGTCATGGGGAATCTTTCTTGCTTCAGTCAATGGAAGAGAAGCTCAACCTAACTTCGACAGATTATGGCATAACTGCTTGGAAGAAGTAGGAAGATTCAAAAGTAGAAATGAGCATTCAATTCTAAGAGATCATGCTCTTTCAACTAAAGCAAAGAAATGGAAGAAGTTTCCTCAACCTAAAGGCAAAGGTAAGTTATCTCACCTTAATCCTCATTTATCTAAAGTAAGATGTTTTAATTGCAATAAGCTAGGACATTATGCAAAAGATTGCAGGAACCCTCCCTCCCTCTCAGTAGAGAAGAAAAGGTAAGTTTCATGCCTCAGTTGCCACTGAAGAAGCAGAGCCTCAACAAGAACCTCAAAGAAAAAGAACCAGGGCAACTACCAAAGAGCAAGAACAACACCAAGAATATTATCTCATCTCAGCTCTTTCTGGTACTATAACCAAGTCGGAGGGGGTTTGGTTAATGGACAGTAGTGCCTCCAAACACATGACAGGTTTCAAAGGTAGAACTGGGTGATGATGGTACTTATGACATAAAAGGGTTTGGATCTGCTTCTTTCCAGCTTCAATCAGGTAATATATTTCATATTGATGAAATTCTTTATGTTCCTGGTTTAAAGAAAAATCTAATCTCAGTTATCGTGTTAGAAAGCAAAGGATACTCAATAGCCTTCACCAAAGGGAAGGCTCTCATGTGGCCCTCAAATAGAGATTTGAGCACTGCCATGACTTGCCATGACTATTGAAACTCGTGAGAGTGGACTTTACAAAATCACAAGTCAAGTTGTTCAAGCACTAGCTCACGAGATGATAAACCCCTGCGAGCTCTGGCACAAAAGGCTTGGACATCTCAACTACAACGCACTTTCAGATTTGCAAAAGATGGTAACAAGTATGCCAGTGTTTTCATTTGAGCATGATAGTGTTTGTAGAGGTTGTGCTCTCGGTAAGAATACAAAGAAAGTTTATCCTCACAGCAATAGAAAATCTAATGGCATTTTAGATCTAATTCATTCTAATCTTTGTGGGCCTATGACTGCTCCATCTATGAATGGTTGTATTTACTATATCATTTTTATTGATGATTGTTCTCGTAAAACTTGGATTTATTTTTTAAAGACTAAAGATGAATCTTTCAGCAGATTTCAAGATTTCAAGAATCTTGTTGAAAATAAGACAGGTAGACACATCCGGGTTTTAAGAACTGACAATGGTAAAGAATTTGACTCCTACAAATATGATGAACTCTGTCGGGCTTCCGAGATTAAGAGGGAATTGACTGTGCCTTATAATCCCCAGCAAAATGGGGTTGCAGAAAGAAAAAACAGAACAATCTGTGAAGCAGTCAGAGCCATGATGTATGATCAGAATTTACCATTATCTCTTTGGGCCGAAGCTGCAAGTACTGCAATCTACATTCAGAACAGGTGTCCTCACAAAGCCCTTGAAGAGAAAACTCCAGAAGAAGTTTTCACCAGTATAAAACCATGAGTTGATCACTTGAGAATCTTTGGCAGTGCAATCTATATTCATATTCCAAAAGAAAAGAGGACTAAGCTAGAGCTCTCCAGAAAGAAAGGAACTTTTGTGGGATACAGTGAAACCTCAAAGACTTACAGAATTTAAATCTCAAGTCAAAAGTTAATTGAGGTCAGCAGAGACATGACTTTTCATGAAGAAGCAGCTTTTCGTCGTGCCAGAGAACTTCCATGTGATACAGAGGAGCAGGAAGCTCCATCTCATGAACCTTCAGATTACCTCTTCCAGATGAGCAGAGGGAGGAGGCCTCAAAACCTTCAGTGGATCCCACAAGGGATACTATTGAGTTTCCTTTAGAGAAACCTCCTGTTAAAAGGAAACCAGCCCGGTGTCGAGAAATTCTAAAGGAAGCAGAAAAGCATTCAGCACCTAAAGGCACTTTCAGAGAAAGCAAGAAACCAGATAAGTACTCCGACCTAATAGCTCAATTGAATCTTGTGATTGATTCAGAACCTTCCACCTTTGAAGAAGCCTCCAAACATAAAGTGTGGAAAGATGTTATAATAGAAGAATATGATTCAATTCTAAATAATGATGTATGGGCAGTGGTCCCAAGACCTTGTGGCAAATCAGTGAAAACCTCCAAATGGCTTTATAAAATAAAGCATACAGCAGATGGCAATGTTGAAAAATTCAAGGCTAGATTTGAGGCTCGTGGCTTTTCTCAGAAAGAAGGAATTGACTATGACGATATCTTTGCTCCTGTTGCCAGATATACTTCCATCGGGATTATTATCTCTCTTGCCGCAGTTTTTGGTTGGAAACTTCACCAGATGGATATTAAGATTGCTTTTCTTAACGGTGAAGTTGAGCAAGAGGTGTATATTGAACAGCCTGAAGGGTTCGTGATCCATGGGAAAGAATCTCATGTGTGCAAACTCAAGAAAGCCTCGTATGGATTGAAGCAAGCTCCGAGAGCTTGGTATGGGAGAATTGACAGCTTTCTACAGAGTCTTAGGTTCACAAAGAGCATAGCAGATCTCAATCTTTATATAAAGATTGTATAGAATCATCTGGTTATCTTAGTCTTATATGTGGATGATTTGTTCCTCACTTGAGAAGAAAGCTTGATAGCTCAGACTAAGAGGGAGCTTTCAATAGAATTTGAAATGAAAGACTTGGGGCTTATGCATTATTTTCTGAGCTCAGAGGTGTGGCAGAAACCAGGTGAGATTTTTCTCTCACAGAGCAAATATGCAGTTGATGTGCTCCGCAGATTTGGCATGATCGACTGTAAGTCCATGACCACACCGATGATTTCTAACCTGAAGAAATTAGAAAACCAGGTTACAGGTACAGATCCGGAAGACCCCACCTTATATCGGGAGATCATTGGGTCCTTGATGTATCTTATACATACCAGACCGGACATTTGTTATGCAGTGAATGCCCTCAGCCAATTCATGTGTGAACCAAAGCATATACATATGGTTGTTGTTAAACATATTCTGAGATATGTTCGGGGGACTATAGCCTATGGGCTCAAATACACTTCCAATGCAGGTGCAATGCTTCATGGTTATACAGATTTAGATTGGATGGGCAGTACAGTGGACTGGAAGAGCACTTCCGAATATTGTTTCAGTTTGGGTTCAGCGATGATCTCCTGGTCCAGCAAGAAACATGGCTCCATAGCCCAGAGCACTACAGAAGCGGAATACATTGTTGCAAGTGCTGCTAGCAGAGAAGTAGTGTGGCTCAAAAAGCTACGTTCAGACTTGTTCAGTGCAAAGCTAGAACCCACAATCATCCATTGTGATAACCAGAGTTGTATAAAGCTCTTCGAGAACCCGGTGTTTCATGACAGGTCGAAACACATTGAGATGAGATATCACTCTGTTCGGAACATGGTGTAGAAGAACATTCTCAGTATTCAGTATGTTTTGACGACAGAACAAACTGCAGATATTTTGACCAAGCCATTGTCTTTCACAAAGTTTGTGTACTTTCGAGACAAGCTTGGTGTTGCTGAGAGGGACTGTTGAAATTAGAGCAGCTGCAAGAGCCATTCTCCTGGAGGATGGCATAAGACCCTAGCTTTGGACTAGGGCCCCCAGCACACTCCTAGGGTTTCTTGGTATGAGACCAAGCAGTGAGAGTCATGGCAAAAGACCCTTGTGAGGGCCCCCAGTAGATGACTGGGGTTCTTGGTCTAGGACCAAGCAGTAAGACCCTAGATGTGTTCTAGGGCCCCTGGATGTGTTCCAGGGAATCTTTTCCCAATGCTTGGATTGACCCTTGGATGTGTTCCTTGGTGGTTGATATAAGTCCTTAGATGTGTCTAGGGCCCCTGGATGTGTTCCAGGGAACCCTTGCTTAATGCATGGCTTGATCCTTGGTCTTGTACATTGGTGGATAAGATGCTAGATGCGTTCTAGGGCCTCCAGATGTGTTCCGAGGAAACCTGGTCTTTGACCAAGTAGATCTTGGTGTAATACCAAGATGTGTTGATGTGTGATCTTCTTCCTCTCTCCCGGGATGGTCCATGAGACCTAGGAGTGTCTATGAAGATGGACATGACCACATTGTTGATGTACCCCTTTATGCAGTGATGATAAAGTTTATAGGTCACTATGAGACTCATGTGGACATGTTTTGCCATTAAGAAATCCCCCTTGACTTTATCTTAACAAGTACCCCCTTGTTGGTTTGCTTTCCCTCTTGATTTATGTGATTGGGTTTTATTTTGTGTGATTGGGTTTTATTTTATGTGATTGGGTTTTTTATGTAATTAGGGTTTTAATGAAATATTAATTAATATTTATATTAATTAAATGTCAATAATTAATTATAATCATAATTACCCTAACCCCTCTCCCTAACTATAAATTAGACCCTGTCCTATTGCATTTTTACACTCGCACTCACTCTCTCATCTCCCTACTTGCTGCGGCTACCTCGGTGACTCTTCTCTCTTCTCTGCTGCGGCCTTCCCTTTGATTATCAATTACAGCTCTGAGTTTTCCTTGCTGGCTGGAAGGTTCTTCTTTGGAGTATGCTGAGGGTTGTTGGTGGAGGTGCTGCGGCCTCATTCTGGGCACTCTCCTTTGTTATTTAAGCTTCCCTCCTGCTGCCGCGGGGAGTGTTGAGTCCCCTGCGGGGGTTTCTCAGTTTGCTGTCCAGATTTCTGAGTGAGGGTGTTTGCTGTTTTCTAGTGGAGGTTTTGCTTACCTGTCCAGATCTCTCCCTATGCCTAATCACTGTTTATTGGAGGGTTTTTCGTGCTGGGGTTATTGCTGTTGAGTCAGAGGTTTTATTGTTGTTTTCTTTGAGGGTTTCCATCCATGGCAAAACTGTTCCACATTTCTCTTTGACAGAGATCAAACCCTAGCCTAAACTAAGTCTGAGCATACTTACAGAGGCTTACATCCACACATGTGACAGGTACATCTATCATCGAATCAGAAGGTAAGCTAAAAGTTAATTTTTCAAACTCAGAAATTTTATTTGCTTCAAATCTGTTTGTATGTCTTCTTCTTTATGCTGATCTAGTGAACAGAAAATTTTAAAAGCATTTTGTTTTTCAATTTTCCCTAATTCTAACACTATCCAAAGAGAGAAAAGCTAGGCATCAACCAGTGTTGGGGTTTACTATGAGAGTGCTTTATGAAATGGCAATATCAATGGGTCCCTATTGTTATTCTCCACTAATCAATGCTGATGGGTTGTTCTTGTCTCATACTTCTTTTTTCTTTTTATCTTTTTGGTCAATTTTTTCCTAAGAAAATCCTCATGGGAAACCCAAGAGATACTTCCCCACTTTCATGAATAGCATCCCTAGTAAACCCGTCAGCATAGACTAGTGCACCTAACCCAAGGGGATTCAAACCAAACACCTACCAACACGGAACTAGCCAAATGCCCAACAACATTGGCAACAACAAATTGAGCTAACCCGTTGGGCTCCTTCTTGGTCAGTCGTGCATATAATTTGTTTGTTTTTTTGTGTCATGAGCTTGCAGACACTTCTACAGGTTTAGTGGTGAGTTTGAGAGTGGTATTAGAGCAAAGGGAGATTATCCCTGTAAAGTGATGGACTCTGAAGCATTGAAAAAGTTGCAAAGATACCAGATCAACTATTGGGGCAAAATAATAAGATTGAAGATCTTCAAGCTACAAGACCCTCAGTTTTGACATTCGAGCAGAGAAGGAAAGACCCTTTATTTTGACCTTTGAGCAACACAACCTTAAGAAAGAAGCAAGGCAAAAATCCTTCAGATTTGAAGGATCCCTAGAGAAAGGGAAGAAAGGGTTACTAGATTTTGCTTCAGAATGCTAGATAATTCAATAATTTGTCCTCTGCAGAGCTTGATGGTGGAGATAGCAGATCTACCTTCCAGACCCATTCATAGTCAGCAGAAATGCATATTGATGTTTTGATACATATTAGTAATTACAGAAACAAATTCACCACTGTTTTGACTCTTAGACAGCCAGCCATAGAATGATGGACTGGTATCCATACTGTGACGACAATGCGGCCTGAGATACCATCAAGACTTGGGATCACATGAGATCTACCCTGATCAACCAATTTGTTGCTGAAATAAGTTTGAGAATTCCGCAACAAAACTGATAGATTGCTTGCTTGGCTACCTGTTTTGCCTGAGAGATATAAAGCACTTCAATTCGTTCCAAGGATCGCCGCCTTGTTTAAAAGACGCAGTAGCAATAACCATGTCAACAATAATAAAGAAAGCCATTTCCACAGCTTTGCAAGTGTACTTTTGGTTTTGAACAGGTAAAGCAGGCGATTCGAGTGTAACTCCGTGTTGATTAGGCACCTAAGTTCTCACCATAGCTAGGAAAGTCCGCAGAAGTCCACACCGACAGCTTAGGAATTTGCAAGTGTAAGTATACAATTATAGGGAAGAACAGGGAAAATCCCAACGAAATTTTGAACAGACAAGCCCTGTTTCCATAGGTATTATTTTTGATAAACCAAATGACAGCCACGCTATCATATTTTTGAATATGATAACGTATTTTTGAATATGATTAATTCACATTAGCCATCCAGACCAACTACAACTACAAATGTGGATACGTGTCCTTAACCAAAATGCAAGCCCTCAGCATGAAAATATCTTGTCCACCTCTAAAGGACCTCTTGTCCACCTCTAAAGTGAGAATATCTTGTCCACTTCTAAAGGACCTCTTCTCCACCTCTAAAGGACCGCACATGTGTGGATACGACTCCTTAACCAAAATGCAAGCCCTCAGCATGAGAATATCTTGTCCACCTCTAAAGGACCGACTACGCGGTCAGACAAAAGAAATCAGCCTCATTATATGTGAGGCCAAGTTTTCATTATATCTAAGAATCCTTTGAAAATAATTGCTTAGTGAAAAGCGCCATTAATGGAATCAAAGCTCATATCTCAGAAGATCGCAAATGCATTCATAAAATATGCCAAGAAACCACAACTCCTTAACCAAAATGCAAGCCCTCAGCATGAGAATATCTTGTCCACCTCTAAAGGACCGACTACGCGGTCAGACAAAAGAAATCAGCCTCGTTATATGTGAGGCCAAGTTTTCATTATATCTAAGAATCCTTTGAAAATAATTGCTTAGTGAAAAGCGCCATTAATGGAATCGAAGCTCATATCTCAGAAGATCGCAAATGCATTCATAAAATATGCCAAGAAACCACAGATTAGCGTAGATCGTCCAAATTCGGTTCTCTCATCATTGTCACTCACACATCTTTCAACTAAATTTGTTCAAGAAAAACTAAAATGAAACCCAGAATAAGGGTACGTTTGTGAAAAACAATGGAAGATGTGCTTACAGAAGGAGCGGCTTGCCCAAATACTTCTGCTTCAGAAGGATGCGATGCCTGCCAGTGCTGTACCAGCTCGTTTAATGAGAAACGAACATGGCCCCCGCAACTATCGTCCCCGCGGAACAGAACGCTGTGCGATGCCTGCCAGTGCTGTACCAGCTCGTTTAATGAGAAACGAATATGGCCCCTGCTATCGTCCCCGCCGGAAAGGAAACCTGTCGCGTTTATGTTTTATTCCTGAAAGCTCTGGCATATATGTTTTATTCCCACCTTTATATATATACCATTAATTATATATACATTCATTATTTTTAATAAATATGAAAATTTTCAAATATCTATTGTCCGATAATCTTTGAAGATCCCTAGTTTTACTCTTCGGAGTACGGGATATAAACTTTAAGGTGTTAAAAGAGGTCGTGGTTTTGGTTAGTTGTAAATGGGTACGTTTGGCATTCCCTCACTAACTTTTCTCCTCTTTTGTAATCTTTGGTATGTATGTAAAAATAGTAAGTTAATAAAGAGACATATTTATGTCATAAAATTAATTTTAAAATGTCAAAATAGATAAAACAATTGGAGGTTTAATGTAATAGAAACAATTTGAAGATGTGACTTTGAATAACTTCACGTCGTTTCTTTATCTTGTCCCTCTTAGTACCTAAAAAATTGAGAAGGAAATATAAGGTAAAGAAGATAGTGAGAAAATTAAAAACACTTTATTATGGGATCTTCATTGAGAACCCTAAAAACTCAAATTAAATTAAATGAATATTTATCTCATTGCCTAATTATCTTAGAGAAATACCTGGTTAAGTAACTATATGCATTGGACAAAACAAATGAGTTCCAATGTGCTTGGGTACTTATTAAAGTCAAAAATTTTATTAGATTTGGAAAAAATGGAATGGTGTTCCTTTTAATTCAACGGTCCCATCGCAAAGATTTTCTTAATACGATGGCATACAAACTTATATCAATGTGTCTTTGATTATCACAATGCAAGGGTGGAAGTTATGGATGGAGATGGACCATCTATCATGCCTTTTAGAATTTTGGGATGGAACCCCTTATAAAATTTGCAAGAAAGAATCTAGCTCCTTATTGTCCACTTCAACAAGTTTTTATAGAGGTGACAATTAGCCCTACCACCAAGGTGAAAAACAAGTGTGGGAAAGATGTAAGCATGGGATGAGTTGATCTTAGCACCACCTTAAAATGACAAGCAAATACCAACACTAGCATTGTTCATTTTTAAAGGGCCTAAGCCCTAAAAGCCTACCAATGACATTTGGTAGCATGTGCAATAGATCCTTGATTACTAATCAGTTACTAGTAGGGCTCAATTGATGATGACCAACATCCTCCTAATGCTAGCATGATTACTTCTTAGTGTTGTTTATGTTTATGGTGTGACCCTTTCAGTTTTGTTGTCATGTTTGTTACCCCCTAGCCTAGGGGTAACTAAGAAGATCATATCTCGAGGCCTACAAGTTACAGACATGGAGTAACAAGAGCCAAATGATCTGAGCATGGCCCCGGAGGTCCCCTCTTTTCTTCAATACAGTCTACACATCGCCAGCAGCAGTGTCCATCACACCGGCCTGGTCCTAGGAGGCTACAGGTCTTGCTCCATGAGGTAATGAGTCCAAGTATCATGGTATGTATCACTCCAATATTTGAAGCACTTGAATATGTTGTATTGAATCTTTCTTGATTTCAAAATGTTTGCTTGGAATTTATGCTCTTTGCCTTGTTTAAACTTGGGAGGGTGACATGGTGCCCCAATAAGTTGGTTCCCCTCAGGATAGGTTGCTACTGGGCGTTTCCTTGAAGGGTCATCGTCTATTTCCACCATACTTACCACTTTCCATCTTTTTTCCTTCCACCTCCCCATCTATTGGGCATTGGGATGAATTAAACCGGGAAGGGTTGTACACTAGCTCATGGGAAGAAGGGGCTAAAGGCCTAGAGGGTAAAAGTAGCTGGCAAGAGTTAAAATCCAATTATAAGCCTTTGAGATGCTTTGGCCAAGGATCCCCGAGAAAGCAGTGAAATGCTTCTCAATAAGAAAAGGGGACCCACAAAAAATAAAGTAAAATACTCAAGGTACTAGTTGGTGGATAGGAGGTCTCATAACGAGCCAGTCTATCATGATCATAAACATGTAGTGGTATGACATTACCATTATCTGATCACCAATCCAGGGTAGTGGCTCTTGGTTGCATAACTCAGAGCAAGAGGGTCTCATCACGAGTCATCCTTCTCATTTCCGTGAAATGTTTGTGAATGACATTGTCGCACCTGGTCACCAAGCCAAGACAGTGGCCTTCAACTAGTTTCTTAAAGCATAAAAAGAGAATAAAAAGAAAAGCTAAAAAGATGAAAATGGAAATAAATGGGCGTGGAAACAATTGCATTAATGACAAGGTGCAGCTCACCCTCCACAAAGGCGCCTATAGGTAAGACTCTACAATCCCTAGCATCACATGAACCTCATGCCCAAAGGTATACCCCATGTCATCTCATACACACACATGACTAGGATTGGTTGCACGTGGGAAAAAACCTAGACTTGGAGGCTATTGAACCAATAAGACATCTTGAGACCCTCTCTAAACCTAAATTTGTTTTGATGCACATGTTCGGGTGCTTTGATTATTAGATGTGATTTACTTGCTATGATACTTGCGACTCATGGACCCCTGGAGGGCGTACTTATTGTCTTTGAAAGACTTTTCCCAGTGGACAAATATTCATGAGGAGATGATTAGGGCCTGAAGCCCACAAATGGATGTTGAGACCCCATGCAAGGGGCATAACGAATATTGTTGACTTGTACCATGAAGAAGGAAGTCGTTGCCTTTGGAGGCACTTTGGCAGGCCTAGATTAAGGGTCCTCAACTCCTCCCACCTGGACGTTAGCCCTTGGAGGCCTTAGACGTCACCCTTATAGCCCTAAGCGTCACCAGGGCTAGGGTTTGATATTTTGAAAACAATGATGAGGCTTGTCACATGTGTGGGCATGATTTAAGGCCTTTGGAGGCCTAACACTACATCTTTCTTGCTCAACGTCCCACACATGGGGTTCAACGTCACCCTATTAGGGTTTTATCTTGCATTTTTTATGTAAATTTAATTTGTGTAATAATTGTTCAGGGTCGGCCCTGGTTTTTTGACCTAAAGTAATTAAAGGTCAAATTTTGGTATAAATAAACAAAAAGTACATTCATTTTTCATCATAACGTGTCATTGGAGGACAAGACTGAAATTTCTCCCTCTCGGGGATTACTTGGCTAAAATAGTGAGGCACATCTTTCTTAGAGGCTTGTTTTGGTAACTTGGATCAAATTTGTGAAGTGTTATGGCAATCTATTGTTGTTTTGCATGATTATTCTTGGCGAAAGTAAGTAAATTTTTTTTTTTGTCATTTATTTGAATGGTTATGGTATGATTTACTTGCTCATATAAGATTATGAAATTGCATCCCTAATTAATGCTAGAAGTAAAGAACTTAAGGTACTATTTCTTTGCTTTTCATTTGCCAAGCTTTACTAAGTTGATCTAATAATTTGTCAAACCTCTAAAACCCTAAAGTGCTAGCACTTTAGAGGTTTTGATTAAGTTGTTGTTGCCCAATAGTTTTAACCCTAAGAAGTCCAAGAAGAAGGAGGCGTTAGGGCCTAGAAGAGCCTACACCCTAGTAGCTTCCTTTCTCCAAGTGTAGGTTCTAGGGAGACTTGTATTGAGTACAATCATCTTTGTTATCATCCCTAGAAGAGAGTCGCCATCCTTGACTCCACTGCCCTCTTGAAAGGCACTAGTGTTCAATCCCGTCTCCTTGACAAACCTATCCATTTTCAAACTCAAACTTCCACTTGCTATCTTGGTAACCTAACCTATTGACCTACCCTAAAACTACTAACTTTTAACATGTTGTTGTTATAATCATTGTTACATCCATCTTGGGCAGCATATCCAAGTTTATTTGGTAGCCATAATTTGCATGTGACATAATACTATCATTCAAGAGTTAAAGCGTTATAGTTCATTGTCATTCAAGTGCATTTTTTGAACGATACTTTGCAATTGTCATACTTTTATTCACTACTGTTGTTATCATTCTTTACTATAGTCATCTCAGAGCAACAGATTTCCTGCATACTTGAATGCTAATGCTAAGCTAAGCACTTCAGATCTTGTTCATGACATAATATTATCATTCTAAGTGTTAAGTGTCTTTAAAGGCATTTTTTGAAGAGCATATTGCAACTGTCATTACTTTATTTAACGGTGTTATACATCTCTTAATTGATGCACACACTTGTTGATTATCACTATTTATTACAAGTTGATTGTCTTTTTGAAGCATTGATATCATTGTTGCTCATAAACTGTTATATTATCTACTTGTTGTGTTGGTTAAGGGCAGGTGCACTTGATCCGGATTTATGTAGGAACACAATGAAATACAGAAATACACATAAACACAGAGATGCATCGGAAATAAGACTTCATTTCATTAATAACAAATGATTGAAATATGCTTACAGACGGAATGGAAATAAACTAGCTAGGCGTTGGTAGCTTATCTCTGAGAAGAGATGTGGCCGCTACTCGCATCTGTGAGAAGATGATTACAATGAGGCTCTGAAGGCCTTTTTACAATAAATGGGAATGCCAAAAGTCCTAGACATCCAAAAACCTAACCCTAGGAGATGAAGCGCCAAAAGTCATGTGGGCCCCGTTTGGGTAAGTGAGTACATCAACTTCCCGGGGGTCGTAACTTTTGCATACGATCTCCATTTTAGGTGTGTGATAGATCGTTGGAAAGGTATCGTCGAGGAGATTCATTTTGGGGGCTCAATCATGCCTTCAACTATCATTGAGAGCCTCGATCTCGAAAAACCTTCATTTGGACCCTCAAAATGGCCCCGGAAGTTAAAACCTGCTAAAAATAGTAAACTGCCAAAATTGCCAGAAAGTCGTTTTGAGCCATTTGGAAAAGGTGGGTGGCCACTGATATCCACCTGGATCAATACTGTGCGAAAACTGAAAAACTGAAAGAAGCAATGGTGGGGGTCCAAGTGGAATAGGTGGGTGGCCACCAATATCCACCTGGATCATTCCTCCCCCCTTAGGAAGCAATGGTCCCCATTGCGTTGAGTTC
>JASDQU010585678.1:17362-29138 GCA_032191745.1 Picea mariana | reverse complement strand
TCAATGAAAACCACAATAATGCATGGAGGTAAGTAATATAATATTCAACATCAATCACACACATGAAATAAACAGAGACAGATATTTCCTAAGGAAACCCATAAAGGGAAAAACCTATTCTTCTTAATATGATAAGTAATCTTTATTTTATGTACATTATCATTCTTATGAGCACCAACTCATTGTGAGGCTACCACCTTTGTTCTGCAAGCTGCAACTTGCTGAGAGCACCAACTCTCTGGTTTCTCTAGCACCCACTAGAAGGAAGCACCAACTCCTTGGTTTATCTAGCACCCACTAGAAGGAAGCACCAACTCCCTAAGTGTTCCATCACCAACTGGATGGAAGCAACAACTTCCAGTCACACAGGCACCGACCTGTATAACAGAGAACAATAGTTCTCCCTTGCACCACCCTGCCACCTTGGTTTTTCTGGCTGCAACCAAATGGAAGCTACAACTCCCTGTGTTCAAGCACCCACTTGAAACCCTGAGGACACCAATCCTCCCTAGCACCTCCCTACCACCCTGAAATACAAATATTTGTTTTTTACAACTTTATCACAGTGATACAACATTTATCTATGGCTTACCAGTCTCATCACTGTTTTGCTACACTGCTCTGCTCTGCCTGCATCAGTGTCTCTCACCTCGCGTCTGCTGCACTTTCTGTTCTTCTTTCAGATATGCATTTATGTTCCTTTCTTCTTCTGTGCTTCTGCTCCTGCACGATGCATGCTTCTACCCGCATGAATCACTCTCAACAACAACACACATCTCCTCTCTGTTCAACGTTTTTATATTCTCTGTGCACTAGCTGCATCCTCTGCGCAATGCCTCTGCATGCTATTTATAGTGTCACCGTTCTTCCCTTTTACTGCATCTCTTCCTCATAACTGTATAACTAAATCGTAGTCCACAATCACTTCTCCGTTCTGCATCTCTTTTTCATGTCGAGTCCTCTGCCTGATCATCATGGCAACTCTTCGTCATCCCTGGTGGTTAGCTCCATGCGTTCATCATCACTAGGCATTACGCTGAGACTCCTTAGCTTCTCTGGCAATCGAGACTCTTCATTTTCTCTATCAGTTACAGCTAGTCAACTATGGCTTCTTTGGATTCTAGCCCCTTCCTTCATGTGACCACCGGCGGTGACCAAGCTCTTATTCAAAATGCGCTTCCTGAATTCTGTCTAGTGAGCACTGAATCTATTTCATGATATGACCTTGGGCTATGAGCCTCATGTGACCAAGCGATTGTGGGGGCGTCCAAAGGTGGTTTAGACCAAACTACTTTTCACCCCACAATTCACCACGAGCCTCCACACGTCCTTTCTCCAAAACCGTGGTTTCAATTGCGGCCTGCTCATGAAATATTAAGGCCTGAGCATGTTCTTGCCCTGTAATGGAGCACGACCATCGTTCTCATGATCTTGACGGTGCTCCTGAATGGACGGTTCAGATCTATCCTCTCAAGTCTGTGGACCAGATCTCTCCTTCCTCCATCAACGACTTAGGTTTCCTTCATGATCCGGGCTCTGGGAGTTTCAACTCTCAAATCCTGTTGCTGCTGACTGGATATCTTATGGAATGGAAGATCTACTGACATCTGTCCTATTCAATCGACGGCTCTGCCTTCTTTCCTTTGTCCACAAACAATCCTTGGTCTCAACAATCAGATGACACGTGTGCCTCCAAACCAATGGACGAGATCGATTTCACAATCCGGGCTCTGGGAGTTTTAATTCTCAAGTTCTCATTTGCTCCCAGAGCATTTCACCCGGAGTCCACGATCCAACGAAGTGTGTCCCTCTCGCATCAACGGTCGAGATCTCCTTTGTGTCTCCAGACTTCAGAGATTTCAATTCTCAAACTCTCATTCATCCTTCCTTTGCTTTTTCCTGGAGTTGAAAATCTACTGACGCGTGTCCTCTTTAATCCAATGACTATCCTTCGCTCTGGGACTTTGGACTTCGACAATCTCAAACCTTTCTCCTTTGCGTTTTCCCGGAGAAGTTTTGCCCGTAGTTCACAATCCGTTGACACGTATCCTACTACACGATCAACGATCGAGAATACACCCAAAGTGATCTTCAGATTGGACGACTCGTATCCACTTCGGATCTTCGACATTTGGGACTTCGAGTCTTTGGGCAAGTACTGGTGGTAAAATTCCCGAAGAAAAACTCTCGGAGTGATGTAACTCTTGCGTCACTTGATGATGTGTCACGAGTTAAGCAACTACCACGCGTCACTCGAATTTGTGATTACCACGTCCCTGAAATGCTGAATCAACTTGACACTTGTCATTGTCTGATTGCACCACGTGTCCTTGCTGACGTGGTCTGCCACATGTCATTGTTGACGACACTTGTTGATGTAGATCTCCTTGATCTAACGGTCATTGTCTGATCTCCAGATCTGACGACTGACAGAACTTCACATTCCGAGGATTTTAAATCTCAAAACATTCAGGAGCGTAACCTTCTCGCATCTCTATATCCAAAGTGAATTCTATTCGTTCGATCAGGATCTTGGATCGACAACTCCATCTTTCCGTGATGCAACTTTGCTAGCTTATCCTGTCCTTCCACTCAAAATTGATCCAACGACTGACGAAACTTCGCATTCTGGAGATTTCAAATCTCAAACTTTCCTAAGTGTAAACTCCTCGCATCTTTGGACCTAAACTAATCGTTGTTCGTCGATCATGTTCTCGGATTGACAACTCGATCTTTCTACACGCTCCTCCTATCTGGATACTGATCCAACGGCCACCATGGCTCCTCCTTCTGGGCTTTGGCTTTCTCAAATATCTAAGTGTCAACGACCACAACTTTTGATCCTTCTGCGAGCCTTGATGTATGGGATCTTGTCTACGCATCTAATAACACTATCTCTCTCGAGCTTACATTGTTCCTGTTTTGGCATTGATGCACAATCTGATCTTGCCATAAATGACAAGCACACTCGGCCTGTAAACATGCCAACGTCGTTGTTGTTCTTGCCATCAATGACAAGCACACTCTGCCTATAAACATGCCAACATCATCCACATAGATCACCAACCACTTCAATATTTGTAGGCCCAAAGTAAGCTACAAAAAACTAGACATTTACAAGTGGATGGGGTTCTTACATCAATTTTATTTATTCATTTGACTGGATGCTTGACCTTGGATAGAGTGTCAGTGTAGCATACCTACCTAGGAAGTTGTTGTTCTACATGGCACGATGACTAACCCATTGGGTGCACACAAATGGGGAGTTTGTTGCTTGGTTAGGAGAGGTACCTACCTAGGAGGATGAGTGCTAGGAACTAGAAGAAGGGAACTTATCCCTGAGATCACGTGACCATGTGACATGTTGTGTACTTGACTCTAGGATGCTTAGGTTAAGAAGCATCATCCATGGATGTTGGTTATTGAACCAAACATAGACGTTGAGGAGAAACATTAGATCAAGTAACTACCTTGGCACACATGGTGAGAGTGTTGGGCATAAGAGTACATGTGGCAAAAAACTAGAGGAGGATCACCTAGTATGAGGACACTTAGAGAACAAACCACCATGTAAGAAGGAGTATTGAGCTACCAACTTGTTGGAAAGTGCACCATCTCGGAGGAGGTGAGTTGAGCCTAAGGGGCATCATGCTTAGAGGGCACACCACCTTGGGGTTGGATAAAGCCCTAGCATGACACTTTTCATCCTTGTATCGAAGAGTGATCCATGTGGGGTTGCCTTGTTGACTTATGTCTAGGGTTACTTCTGTGAACCTAGTCCATGTTTTATGTTGGCCTCCCTCACCTATTCTATATTAAGGGAGAAGAGATCCTTTGTCATTACTCACTATTGATGAACTCATTGTTATATCTTTGTAATTTTCTTGAAGAAGTCTCATAGGGAGAATCTAGGGTTTGTGATGTAAACTCTAAATGAGACACGAAGATGAATGCTAGCACTAAATATGATCTTGGGTCTTAGTACTTATGTGATGTAAGAGAAGAAGACATGGGGTATGTGTGATGTAGACCCTAGAGAAAGAACGTGTAGTGCTAGAGGGGTCGAGTCTTGGAGCTTGGTATGATGCTTAGTTTTAAGAAGAATTGGAGATTATGTTGTTGTACTCTCAATATTTCATTGTAATATTATCTAGAGGTTTTGGTGCTTATATGATGTAAGAGAAGAAGACCCATGATTCATGGGATTCAAACCTCAGGATGAACAAGAGGCTTAGAAGGCCATGTTAGGATTTGTCTTGAAGCCATTGTACTTGTGTGATGCAAGAAGGCCCATGGTTTGAGTAATGTAAACCCTAGAGTAAGACATGAGCACTAGAGGAGTGAAGAAGATTGAGAGTTTTTGTGATGAAATCTTGGAGAATATCCTATAAGACTTGTGTGATTCAAGTGGAAGATTAAGGCTAGACTCGTTGGTGTTGATGCGAGCTTATTTGTGAGCCTTTGAAGCAACTAGAAGAAGATTGGCGTGATGTCCATGGGGCCTTCACTCAATGAACATGTGACATGGCACATGCATTAATGAGATAATAAATATTGATAAATACCTCCCAAAATCCTTTTGTTGAACCCCCCTCCCAATACATCTTTCCAATAATAAAAATTTCCCTATTTTTACTAGATATCCCTAATTTATACCATATACCCCTTTTTATAACCCCCAATACCTATAAACCTCCTCCTAGGGGGAAATACCTATGGTTTATGAAGTAAACCCTAAAGGAAATGTGAAGATGAATGCTAGCACTAGGGATGAGCTTGGGTCTCAATAATTATGTGATGTAAGAGAAGAAGACCCGAGGTTTATGTGATGTAAACCCTAGAGATGGAACGTGTAATTCTAGAGGGGTGGAGCCTTGGAGCTTGGTGTGATGCTTATCTTGAAGAAGACTTGGAGCTTATGTTGATGTACTCTTAATATTTCATTGTAACGTTGTCTAGAGGTCTTGGTGCTTATGTTATGTAAGAGAAGAAGACCCATGATTTATGGGATGCAAACCAAAGGATGAACAATAAGCTTAGAAGGCCATGCCAAGGTTTGTCTTGGAGCCATGTACTTGTGTGATGCAAGAAGGATTGGGGTTTGAGTAATGTAAACCTTGGAGTAAGACATGAGCACTAAAGGAGTGAAGAATATCGAGAGTTTGTGTGATGGAATCTTGGAGAATAACCTATAAGACTTGTGTATTGCAAGTGGGAGATCAAGGCTAGACTTCTTGGCGTTGATGCTAGCTTGTTTGTGAGCCTTTGGAGCAACTAGAAGTAGCTTGATGTGATTCCCATGGGGCATTCACTCAGTGAACCTGTGACATAGCACATGTATTCATGGGATATTAAAAAATACCCCTAATTTCACTAAATATTGATAAATACCTCCCAAAAATCCTTTTGTGAAACCCCCCTCCCATTACATATTTCCAATAATAAAATATTCGCGATTTTTACTAGATATCCCTAATTTTTAATAGATACCACTTTTTATAACCCTCGATACCTATAAATCCCCTCGTAAGGAGAAATACCTAGGGTTTGTGATGTAAAATCTAAAGGATACATGAAGATGAATGCTAGCACCAGGGACAACTTGGGTTCTAGTACTTATGTGATGTAAGAGAAGAAGACTTGGGGTTTGTGTGATGTAAACCCTAGAGAAAGAACGTGTAGTTCTAGAGGGGTGGAGTCTTGGAGCTTGGTGTGATGCTTAGCTTGAAGAAGACTTGGAGCTTATGTTCATGTACTCTCAATATTCCATTGTAACATTTTCTAGAGGTCTCGGTGCTTATGTGATGTAAGAGAAGAAGACCCGTCATTTATGGGATGCAAACCTTAGGATGAGAAAGAAGCTTAGAAGGCCATGCTAGTGTTTGTCTTGGATCCATTGTATTGTGTGATGCAAGAAGGCTTAGGGTTTGAGTAATGCAAACCCTAGAGTAAGACATGAGCAATAGAGGAGTGAATAAGATCGAGAGTTTGTGTTATGTAAGCTTGGAGAATATCCTATAAGACTTGTGTGATGTCAGTGGGAGATCAAGGCAAGACTTGTTGGTGTTTTTGTTATCTTGTTTGTGAGCCTTTGTAGCAAGTATAAGTAGCTTGGTGCGATGCCCACAGGGCCTTCACTTAGTGAAATTGTGACATAACACATGCATTCATGGGATATTAAATAATACCCCTAATTTCACTAAATATTGATAAATAACTCCCAAAATCCTTTTGTTAAACCCCCCTCCCATTACATATTTCCAATGATTAAAATATATATATATTTTTTTACTAGATATCCCTAGTTTTTACTAGAAACCCCTTTTTATAACCCCTGATACGTATAAACCCCCTCAAACCCTACATCCCTCACCCTTAACACTGACTTAATTTTTCACAATTTTAAAACCCCCTTTATGAACGAATGTGATAAGATATTGTTCAACAAGGTAAGTCCCCCGTGGTGATGCCTTGCTAGGTCATGATTGCTAGTTAGGGTTTGTTGTTGATGGTTGATGTTCTAGCTAGGGTTTGGATGCAACTAGATTGTCCTAGCTTGTGATAAGTGGATAGGACATGTTGTACAAATTTGTAATGAGTTGATGGTATGTACTTGTATGCTCATTATGTTGTAATATGAAGTGTACCTTTGTTGTCCAAATATTGTGTTTGCATATCTAAAAATCAAACTTGTATTTTTGATGTTCGTGAATAGTTTCTGTGATTGTTTGGTATGTTGATTTATCATGAACATGTCACATATTTTTTAAGTGATTTTATCCCCGAGGGTTAGTTCAAGTGGTCTTGAGCTAGATGTGATATCTCTCCCCCAGTGATCAGTTTGGGAGGTCACGAGTTCGACTCTATTGATCCCCTCGGGGTGAGGCTCCGTAATCAGGGCTGACGGTTTACCCCGTTTACCATCCATGGATCACAACAAAGTACTTTGATGGTTTTCCATGAGGATTTCCTTGGAAAAAAAATGTTAAGTGATTTAACAAGTTAAGAAGGAACTAAAGGGGAAGATTTAGGGTTGTAATGAATATGTTGTTATAAAGTACTTTTCCAAAATTGATTTGTGAAGGGATTGAGCTCTTCTGGTTGTAAATATTCTCCCCTTGAAATGCATTGATTTTATGTTTGTTTTCTTAGTCTACCTAGTGATTTTGGTTCAAAAGAAGCGAAATATATGTTTTTGCAATTTATATTTCAGATTCAACTATAAGGTTGAAAGTTCACATGCAATAGATCTAGGAAACCTCAAATAAATGAGGCAAAATTTCTAAATTTGTATTAAGAACATATTTTTGAAATTTCCACATGGAATGAAATTTGTTGGACCAATATTGCCTTCTTGAAGATTTGAATGCTAGATATTTCAAATGTTGAAACCCTAGCATGCTCCAGATCATGAACACCTGCACCCATGAAGAGTTTGATGGGTTGACTCCTGAGTTATTCTTTTGACAAGTGTGTGTTTTCACATATGATAGGGAGAATATCTACATTATTGATCACTTGTATGTGATTTATTTTATGTGGATGTGCTTCCCAAGAGGACTTGTGATAGGTAGTTGATTTGTTCTAATGGATGCTAGTGTTTGGAGTGGATTGATGGCTATGATAGGCATGCTTAACCATTTGACAATTTTGGTGATTGTTATATATTGGAGGGAGCTTTGAGCATGATCCCTTGGGGATAGCATTGGTTGTGCATCTTGTACATTGTGCTAGTTGTGAGATTAGTTACAAATGTGATAGGTAGTATGATGGTAATCCATTAGTGAATCTTAGTAGGTCATCTTGTGCATTCATATTATGTAGTGTTTGTACTCTATACCTAATGTTTGTGAGTTGATCTTTCATGTTGTATTCTTCATATGTGGTTATACTTTTTACTCTTGTTTTAGAGTGTGGGGTTTAGGGAAAACCCTAGGAAGACAAAGGACCACTAAGGCTTGGATTTATCCTAACAAAGCAATGGAGTGATGGCATTGAAGAAGGTTGTGGAAGGCTAACTTGGAGATAGGTACATAAGTTATGGTGGTGGAATCATCAATTGATTTCAAACTTGCAATTGATGGGAGTAGTGATGAGTACTAGTGTCAGGGTTGTTGGATTCTCTCAAGAAGAGGGAGTTGACCTTGATATTTCTCTTTCTTTAAGATTCTTTCATAACGAGTTAGGTGACCTTGTTGAGGTAGTTGCTCATAACAAGATAGGTGACCTTGTTGAGGTAGTTGCTCATAACAAGAGAGGTGACCTTGTTGAGATAGTTGTTGGAGGTTTTGAGGTGCATAATAGGAATTATAATGCTCATAGTTTGATGTTAAACCTCTATGAGTTGTTACTTTTACCACAAGCTTGGTATTTCAAGATCGATGAGTTGAGATGTATGCAAATTTTTGTCTTGTGTTTTTGGCACATCTAATCCACGTGTCTTGGTCTTGTTTGGAGATGTGATTATCTTTGTAGGATGTCATTTATAACTCTTGATGTGGTGCTAAATATTTTGTCTTGTGACATTGACTTTAGGGGTGTTGAAATTTCGAGAGGTTATTGTTGATGTCTTTGTTATTTTTAAGTGTTTCAACTATTTGACATGAACCAATTATTAGCGACATTTCTTTTCCTAGGCACAAGAGTATTCGGGTTTGTAAGATGCATGAGAAGCGCCCGAGAGCAGCATGGAAAAATATTGTTTTAAGGCTTCCAAACACATAAGAGGGCAAAGTTATGTTGTCAATGGTCCAGATTCATCCATAAGGGCAGATCAACGGTCATCGGGATATCGGGGCTACCAAGTTAACCGATATATAGCATCAAAGAAAGCGCCCATATTTCAAGACTATAAAAGGAGACACTCTTTCAATCAGAAACAATAAGGATCGACAATTGGGAGTTATAATAAAAGGGAAGTGCAAGCAAATTCTCAGCTTAAACATGGTTTACTCATCAATACAAATATCAATTAATCAACATGAGAATGCATTCAATCTTTAAACTTGGTTCAATAGCTGATCAACCACCTATTTCAAGTTTAAGAGGGGTGCATATTTTCTCTTTAAAAGTTGAGCTTGTAAAGATGCAGAAAAATGGGGCTTTAATAATGCTTGAACAAAGGGTTCACACCGCTAGGTGAAAATGATGGGAGGAAGTAAATTTTGCGCAGGAGGAAAAATGAATGTGGTCAGGTTTAATTGGCACAATTTAGAGCACATTTTAAGTGAATCTTGCAAACTAATAGCAAGGTAGTGACAGTTCGCAGCGCTAAAAGAAAAAGAAGCCAAAACCCCTTTCTCGATCTTCAAATAAGATGTAAAATCTCATGGAGTACCTGGTGGTCATGAGTTTCATGCTGGTGTCTTTGAATTTGCACAAGGGTGTCTGCAAGTAGTCCAACCTCCAACACTCTCCTTCAACCAGTTCGTAGTGCCAATTTTCAACGCACTGGTGTTTTAATTTTCTCTCTCAAATGCCAAACTGGGTTGGGCTAAATTTTTGTCAACAGGTCAATGTCAATATTCTACTCCTCCACAATTTTTTTTTAGAAAAACCCACATCGTCGTTCAAAAGTTATGATCAAATATTTAGAAGAATTTGCTACAAGAATTGAGTTCGCAACGCCATTTCGCAACACCTGATTCAAACAAGAATTGCTTACTTCGAGGAGACTGTTAGGAGATCTGATGACATGATCCCTGAAAAAATGGTTAAAGATGGTGCTGAAAACAATGAAATCTCCTCTAACATGGTTCTTTAATTTGCAATGATAATACATGAAAGCATGATGTAGTTAGAGTACATTGTGAGCTCTCCTAGTGAGTTGGCAGAGCATACATCTGACTCTGAATTGACACTTAAACGAATAAATGATGATAAAGAGAATCTTATGTACAACATGAATGTGTGACATGTCAAGGTAATGCTGTAAGGTTCAAAGGTGTGACTCAAAAACAAAACCAAAGTGGTTCTTTTTTACCCCTACAATTCATGACATAGGAGATTTCATTTTTTTCAGCAGCCTGATTGCCTTTGATCTGCAGAATGTTATGACTTCATGCCCAATAGAATGTATTTGCAAGCAATCTAATGCCCTCCCTTTTACTCTTCTCTTGCTGATCTATAAAGTATAACATGTTTTAATCATTTAAATCAAATGGGTACTTGGCTTATCCTCTAACAGTCTGAGGGTGACTCTCAGTGGTAACATTTTTGGCACCATTGTCGGGGACGTAGTTGAAGATTTTCCCTGGGAGAACGACAAAGCTCATATCCAGTCTTTGATGGTGAACACAAGATGCTGACATAGTACATACTGCATCATTCACCTAGCGACTCCATGAAGGACAGATCTAGTGGTGACTCCACAATTTCAGAATGTCAAAGGCATTTGCTCGAAGGTGTGCACCTCTTAACTTTTCTACAATTTTTGGTTTCCCACATCTAGTACCTCATATATCAGAATGGGGAGATTTTCTACCTGTATTCAGAGAAAGGATGGAGGATAATCTTGCACAACATTTCTTTTAGTTTCATCAATGCATGGATCAACTGGATTTTTATCATGAGGATGTATTGATGAAAATGTTCATGCATTTATTAGATGGTGATGCACACCAATGGTATTTCTCACTACCTCATTCTAGCATTTCATCAATGAAGGAATTTCACTTGGCTTTTAAGGAGCACTATAAAAGGTATTTTTTAGCTGAATTTATATTTGAGAATTGTTGTGAGGAGTTTGAAAAGGATATTCAACATACATCAAGTGTTTCCTCATATTATAAGGTTGAAATAGATGTTTCTGTTGAAGAAATCAAGGAAAACTCATATCTTTCCTTTCCTAGTTTTCCATTGTTGAAAGTAGATTTTATTGACTGCTCTTATGATGAAGAAAATGGAAGCAATGCAGTGGATGCACCTATCCTTGTAACAGATGTCTATAAAAATCATTCCTCTAATGAGATTGTTGTCCCAAATGTTGACAAAGATCAACCTATCCATGATGAATATTCTGATGATGAAGAGCAGAGATTTACTAAAGCACATACAAAGCCTATTACCAACCAAAAAATATATGATAGTGAAGAAGAAAAGGAAGAATTTTAGCAGCAGTTGGAATTATCTTTATCACCTATTCATGAGCATTTAAGAGATAAAATTAAAACACCAATGTGCTGCAAACTAGCACTGCGAACTAGCTGAAGGAGAGTGTTGGAGGTTGGACTACTTGCAGACACCCTTGTGCAAATTCAAAGACACCAACATCAAACTTAGGACCACCAGGTACTCCATGAGAGTTTACATCCTATTTGAAGGTCGAGAAAGGGGTTTTGACTGCTTTTCCTTTGGCGTTGTGAACTGTCACTGCCTTGCTATCAGTTTGCAAAATTCACTTAAAAGATGCTTTGAACTGTGCCTATTAAACTTGACCACCTTCCGACCTCATTCAGTTTTCCTCCTATTCAAAATTTACTTGCTCCCATCATTTTCACCTAGCTCTGCGAACCCTCTATTCCAGCATTATTAAAACCCCATTTTTCTACATATTTACAAGCTCAACTTTTAAAGAGTAAATATGCACCCCTCTGAAACTTGAAACAAGTGTTTGATAAGCTATTGATCCATGTTTAAATATTGAATGCATTCTCATGCTGATTAACTGATATTTGTATTGATGAGTAAACCATGTTTAAGCTGAGAATTTGCTTGCACTTCCCTTTTATTATAGCTCCCAATTGCCACTCCTTACTGTTTCTGATTGAAAGAGTGT
>JASDQU010585678.1:785-16338 GCA_032191745.1 Picea mariana | reverse complement strand
TAAAGTGAATTTCACTTTATTACATAAGTGCTTTATGAAAATAAAGTCACTTTAAAAATAGAAGGTACACTTTATTAAAAAGTCACTTTAATAAAAGAACCACTTAAAACAACTTTATAAAAACTATTACAAAGTTAAGTGCCTGGTAGTGTAAATATTAAGGTAACATCCGCATTCAAGACAAAACATGCGGAGTACCTCCTGAGCTAAAAAGCTAACACTCCCTCTTAGCGAGGGATGTACTCGCTGCCATCTCCATCATCTAGTCCCATCACACTATGCTCTGTAGGAGCTCCCTTTGAACCTGGAGCCATCCGCAACATCTGCACAAAACTTGAACTAGAAGATCTTCTCCTCGCAACCTCCTGGAACCCTGAGCTCACTTCATCTTGAGCATCGGTTCGATCAACCTGGCTAAGCCTTCTGCCAGTGCTCAAAAGAGACTCGCTCTCTTCTCTCGTAATGCAAGACTGATACCTTGGCGCCACTGTAGTCTCAAAAGCCTCCTCATGCTCCTCATCCAACGTTGAACCATACATCAAAGGCTGTCCTCTCAACATATACAACCTATTCACCTAATTACCAATCAACTGCAACTCTACCGAGTCCACTCCCTCTCTATAGATAAAGACATGTTCCCTCTTGAACAATACGCAATATCCTACATTCTCCAAGGCTGAGAGTGAGAGCAAGTTAACACTCAACCCTAGAATAAAGAGAACTCCATCAATCTCCAAGAGTCCCCCAAACTCGAGTTGGAATCTGACATTCCCAACTCCACGTACAGCTCTCGCCATACCACCTTCATTTACCACCTGTCGTCCAGGACCAATCTCTGTGAAATCTGGGAATACTTGCCAGATTCTTGTCATGTGGTTAGAGGCTTCGCTATCCACAATCCATCTAACATCACCTTCGAATCCTCCGCCGCCGACACTGGAAACTAGGGTAACCAAAGAAAATTCCCTATCGAACTTTGAAGCAAAGTCCTCTATGGCTGCTGTAGCAGCTGTCTCAGGCCCCTCTGACTCCTTCTTCTTCTTCTTCCTCTCGGGACAATGAGAGGCAAGGTGCCCCAACTGGTTACAACAATAGCATCTGAATTTACTTAAGTCCCTTCTGGAACTTCCTTTCTTCTTGCTCTTTGCCACAAGAACAACATTCTCATCAGCTCTGTCTGTCTTTTGATCATTGCTCTCAGATCTTTCTCGGATCTCCTCCTGAGTGAAATCATCCCACAGTCTGCTCCAATCTGGTAGATGCTCACGACCCACCACACACTTCACGAAGAATTCCCAATCTTTGGTGAAGCCATTTAAGGCTATCCTCACCAACTCAGAATTTGAACTGACCTCTCCAACATCTGCCAACTCATCTTTAACTTAAGCCACCCAGGTAAGATAAGAAGAGACACTCTTCTCCTTACCCATCTTGGTATCACGCAACTTATCCCTCAAGGCCATCTTCTGGTTCTCGTTCTATGCCTCGAACAAGTTCTTAAGTGCATCCCACATCTCCTTGGCAGTCTTTTTCTCGACCAAGTGTGGGATAAGGTGATCCTTCACCCCATCCAGAATAATCCTCTGAGCTTTGGCTTCCTTGGTCTCATGCAAGTCCAAAGCAACAGGATCTGCTGCGGGAGTTGCTACAACAGAGTTGACATAGCTATAGATCTTGTTCTTCTTGAGAATGACCGACAAACGAACCTTCCACTGCAAGTAGTTGGAAATGCCATCCAACCGATCCTTATATCTAATGCTTGCAACCATATTCCCTGTCACAACTCAAGGAAAACAATCACACCCTTTTGCCCAAAAATCACACTACCCACTGTGAGAGACAAAGCTCTGATACCATGTAGATTTTTAATAACAAAAAATCAGCAAACTAATATTCCGTCAAACACTTAGCAACCTAGAGATAATTGTCTTCATAAATTTCAGAAATGCATAAAACCCACATTCAGAAATTTCCATAAGTAGAAATACACATTGCTAAGAAAAATTTGCAGTGGAAATATACAATGGACAACAACCCATAACTCACAGAAATTTAGGCAAATGCAAGGGAAAACCCCAAAGTGGGGAAACCCAACGAGAGAGAGAGAGAGATCTTATTATTATGCTTCAGGAAAGTACATATCAGCAGCAAAACAACATTTCCAGCCAAGGAAAATACCTCACAACACCAAATCTGTCCCCAAAAAATCTATCTCGTTTTCCATGCCAAAACCGTACCGCTGTCTAGCCTCTTTCGTACCTCATTTTCCGTGCCCACAGTCTGCTGTACGGACTGTTTCGTATGGCCCAAAAACAACCACCGAAATTCTGAAAATCGCCTCGAAAATCGTGCCAAAAATTGCCTTGATTTTCATGCCAAATCTGTACGGGTTGTATAGAATGTACTGAATCGTACGAACTATATAGACTGTACGGATCCGTACAGTACGACCTCCCACARCAGAAAAATATTCGGGYCAAAAATTCACCGATTTTTTTTTCTCGGGAATCATGCCCTCTTTCCTCGAAAAGCATGCCCTCTTTGCTGCTCACTTTCCTCTCTTAAGCATACTCAAAAAATCTCTCTAACTCTCCTCCCRATGTCTTTTCAAACATTCGCCATGTCTTGCACACTAACCAATGCATTCTTTTATAATCTGAAAAAATGACATTTTCCCCCCAAAAGTGTCTTTTCACCTTCCCAACCCTAGATCCAAAGGCCAAGATTAGATCTTGTATTTTTCAAAATCAAGGGTCATGATTCATTCCCTCCAAAATGTCTCATTTAAAATCAAAGTGAATTTCACTTTATTACATAAGTGCTTTATGAAAATATAGTCACTTTAAAAATAGAAGGTACATTGTATTAAAAAGTCACTTTAATAAAAGAACCACTTAAAACAACTTTATAAAAACTATTACAAAGTTAAGTGCCTAGTAGTGTAAATATTAAGGTAACATCCGCATTCAAGACAAAACATGTGGAGTACCTCCCGAGCTAAAAAGCTAACAATTGTAAGCATCAATTTTGGTCAAGTTTCTTGTGTTATGAACTTTTACAACTTTTGAGGATGTCTATGTTTTTAAACCATGATTAGTTTTTTGAATGTTCTCTTCTAGTCATGTACCAAGATTATGAAGTTGTTACAACATTTTGGGACACTTGAGACAATTTTGGGAGGTGTAAAAACATTAGCAAGTGAAACAGGCTGCTATAGGAAAGTTCGTAGTGTCGACGTTGCGAATTGGTAATTTATGACAGTTTGCAAGCAATTAGCACACAACATAGGATTGTTTTGCTTATAACTTTTGAATTCCCATCTGGGTTCCTCTGAAATTTGGTGTGGAGGACAAAAATGGTGCTTTTAACTTGCCGACAAAAATTCAGCCAGACCCACTTCGTATTTTTGAACAAAAGATAAAAAAAAATTACCTACAGGAAAGTTTGCAGTGCATGATGTCACAGGTGCTGCGAACTCTAACAGTCTGACAAATTCGAGCTATGGTAGGGATACCAATATTCAAGGAAGGTTCAAATGGTCTCCTAGGAGTTAGTTGGACATGATGGACATGTGTTCCATTTCCAGATTGAGCAGAATGACATGTTTCAAAAGGCATTTATCAAAATATGGAAATTCCCGAAAAATAGTAATTTATTAGGTTTTTGTTGGAATCTTTTGTAACAAGACTCCTAAATGGAGGAGGATCCTATTTATCTCTTTGGTTTCTACCTACTTAGGGTATAGAGAGATAATTCACTATAAATGAAAGGGATTTTTAGAAGGAAAGGGTTTTATTCATAATCCAAGAGAGGAGAGAGTTGCAGGGGCAGTTTATCTGTGTATTTGTAAGCCCGGGGGCATGTGATGTAGGCATTTCTGCCATTAGACATTCATGAAAGTTGTGATACCAGAGTTTTTTTCTCTTGTTTCTATTCTTTCTTAGCATCTTGATTGAGTAATATTTACAAATTTTGAAGATTAAAAGATGCCTTTGGTTAATGGATTCATGAGCTGCAAAGGATTTGTGGTAATTGCCTGTTAATCATTGATTATTTCTCAAGCATTCTTTATCTATCTTACAGAAATGATCTTTGTTATGTGGATATTCTTCTTTTTGTTTACCTTTTATTCTTCTACCCATCTTTCATAAGCCTTTTATATGGTAGGCAACCTGATTGCCTTTCTTCTGCAGAATGTTATGACTCCATGCCCAATAGAATGTATTGCATCAAGCAGTCTAATGCCCTCCCTTTTACTCTTCTCTTGCTGATCCACCAAGTATAACATGTTTTATTCATTTAAATCAAATGGGTACTGGGCTTATCCTCTAGCAGTATGAGGGTGACTCTCAGTGCTAACAATTGGAAGCATAGGACTAAAGTACAATCAACATTAGGCAGAGTGAGCAGTCAATTATCTTGGGAAAAGAGAGGAAATTCGTATGGTTAGTAACAAACAATTTTACACATTCAATTTTTCATGAAGAACAAAAAAAAAATAGGGAAGGAGAGCTTGGGAGCTTAAGCAAGAAGTATGGGTGAATTCTGTTGCATGCTGGAGCATTTTGGAGCTGGAAATAGAAGAGTCAGGTTGTCAGGCTTGAAGAGTGAACTCCTGAGTGGGTTGCACTGTAACAACAAGTGTTTTCTATTTGTTGTTGGTAGTTTTTCTTGGTAGTGAGTTTCCTTGAGTTCCCAATAGAAATATTCCTAGTTACCTGAGCTGGAGAGACCCTAATAAACAAATGGGATGCCCGATGGACCGAGAGCAGTGAAGGGGTACATTCCTTGGGTTGGGCAGGTCAAGAGGAAGAGAGATGGAAGAAATTCAGGATAACTATAAGAGAAAACCAATGGGTTGTGTGATATTGAGCTGTGAGGGGACTGTGAGAGGCACCCTTTTTTTGCGGATTCTTATCCCCATATTGGGGGTGAATTTCTATTGAGATTTAAAACAACAAGTCTATGGTTGGGTGGAATGTCCTTCCCAAGCAGCTGGTTGCAAAAATGTTTTAGAAAGATAAGTGTTTATCTATTTTCTAAGTTATCCCATGAGTTTAATTGTTGTTCTTATCTCTGTGTTTATGAATGGTTTATTTGTTGTTGTGAATGCGTTTATTAGTTGCATTCATGCTCATTTAGAATGTTGTAGTTGCAATTAATTATGGGTATCTGAATCTAGTTAATTATGTGTATAAATTGTAGCTAGTAAGCCAAAAATTAATTAGCAGAAGAAAATTTCAAGTTTATGTGTTTTTTAGCGTAGTAATGTTCCTTGGTTAAGTTGGGAGACATTATGGATTGGTATAAGAGCTCAAGGTTCAACGCTAAGCTTGTATGAGTTAGGAGCCAACGTGAATTGAGAAAATTTGTGGTTACAGATTTTGTATTGTGACGAATTTGGGGAAAAATGGTGAACCATAGCAAAATCCCCAAATTTGTTGATAGTTTTAGATTTATTTTGGCTTAAGAGCAATCGAATAAGAAATTTGTGTCATCGAGCTGCAAGTTGGAGAGTCGAATTTGGATTTGGAAGTTGAATTGTTATTCATTTCATGGCGATTGTTAAGTCTTACAGATTGACAACCCGGATTAATTCGACCTAGAGAATCCACACTCGAGATTCAATCGTAGAGGCTCGAAAAAAGAGGTTCCAAACAAGCCTTCAGTAAGAAGGTTTCAAATTTTTTTTGGAGTTAGGCATGAGATTGAGTTTGAAGAGAGGATTTCGATGGAAGAATCCTAAACAAACAAGATCCGTCAGATCGACCAAATCCTTTCCCAACTATTGGATCTACGGGAAGTGTATTAAGAAGAGCTCGTTTAGAAGGTTTGGGTGTGTTTAGCATCTTGACGAAGTCAATTCGATTGAGTTAAAGGTCGATCAATTTTGATGTCTACAAAGATCTAGACCATTGGACATGAGTGATCTTAACCATTAGATTCTAAGAAGGGTGGATTCAGAAAGGGGTCCATTTAGAAAGCTTGGGTGTTGGGCATTTTGATCCATGCTTGTGCGCGTCCTTCTTAACACTAGGGAGTTTAGACCCAGGGTTTGTCTAGAGTTGTCCAACAAAAACCTGAGAGAACCGACATATCAATCCTCAACCAAGGAAAAGGAAGGTCTCAGCCGATAGTCAAATAGGATCACAAAGACCATAAGGTCTTATGACAGGTATGAAGGCTTAAACACACAAAGAGTCACTGAAATTGCCATCCATGTAGTTCACATCTAACAAAATACCAGGACTAAGAAGTAAAACAATACACACACATATTCAACTCATACATGATATACACAAAATGGATTAGAACTATCACATCTTTAATAGTAGAGCCATTCCATCACAATTGAGTTATACATTGCGCAAAACAGACATTTATGACAACCATATAACTTCATATCTTTTCTATATGAATCCTCATAGTTACAACACACTATGCAATGCACCTTGCTCAACACTCAGACACATGCATATATTCAAAAGCATTACAATATTACAATAGGGTCAGATCGAGCTCAATACTAAGGACTCAATGAATCTATTCTCCTTAGTATCTAGCTAAACAACCAACCCTATTTCTGATATTAGTGCTTCCTTTTATAGCTTTCTTTGTTGGGGAGCATTGTCTCTTTCTTCTCTACTCCACTCGCTTGTCTGTCAAAAATTCCTAGCATGCTTCTAATGTTTGCTAGTGCTCCACGTAGACTTTTTGTATCAATGGCGATCTTAATTGCCTAGCCAACACATCCTCTGGTCGTCCCACGTCCTTTTACATTGTTGGTAGTAATCATTTGAGAAGATTTCTCGATGATTACTTTCGTGATTCCGATGGGAATATTCTTGATTTCAAGTGCAATGTAAAAAACTCAGACCGAAGTGCACTGGGTAGATTTTAAGCTTGGTACACAATTGAAAAAACTTGGTCTGACATATACTCTTCGTCATTCCTCATGCATTTCCTTAGGTGTGCACAAAACTATGGAATGAGCTTGGACAAATTCATTTGTGCACGCGTGCAAAACTGAACCCAAAACTTTGGGTGCCAACAAGCCCCCACCATTATTATTTGTCTCATCCTTGAGACAATTGTGGCAAGTTCTGAAGGCGGACAATTTGAGTAAGAGTAGATCATCGATGCAGGTTGTAGTTGAAACTCGACTCAGGTTAGTGAATGAATCAAGTAGGTTGCATGGTAAAATATGGATTTGGAGGGAATGTGGTGAGATGCTCCCTCAAGAACCTTCGCTAGTGTCTATGGAGGGGAATAAGGGATTTGTTTAAAGCCCACCAGCCAACACCGAGCACTAAAGAGAATGAGGCTCCATCAAGAGAGAGCATCATTATTTGCCTGTCTTTTTGTTTTGGGGCAACCCGTCTAAGCATAACATCTCATCCACTCAAACTATGGAGGGTTGTGGATCGATGACAAAATGTGGGAGTAGTCATAGTAGCAATAAGATTAAATGGATGAATTTTTCCCGGTGTCACTGCTTATGGAGGAGGGTCGATGATGATGGATGAGAGGAGGGCTCTAGGCGAGCCAATGAGTAGGATCGCTTCCTATCAACAAAGGGTATGATGCATGGCGACTGTTCACATAGCTATGTGCTGAGAACACTGGTGAACTGCCGTGAGTATGAAACACGGTTCAGAGAGCTATGGTGGGATGAGCTTATACATGGTAGGAAAGGAAGAGGAGGGATCACAACCGAGCAATTGGTGACAGATTGACATTCTGTGTAAAAACTAAAGGGAAGACATTGGAGTTGATCGATCATACTGGAAATAACAGAGTATGGATAGTCGGCTAGTCACGCCATGACAGGGGAACATGGAAGTCTAGAGAGAGGTAATGGAAGTGGAGAAACTGTCAACGAAATGATTAATGAAGTCATGGATGGAGGTGCGATGGAATGGGGTGTGGAGAAATACTGCAACAAGAGCGTTGGAGGGTTGATATATATAGGGAGAAGAGGGTGGGGAATAGGGAAAAGGGGAGGAATAAATATCCGAGGGGGGTTACCTTGGAGAACAAGTAGAAAGTGGCTAAGAAATTTGGCTCATGGGGAGATCGATATACTCGATCCACCATACTAAATATGCTTCTTAGGGAAAGGGGTGGTATAACTGAATATGCACTCGTGGCATGTGTGAACTACCCAACTTGGATTACTTATCCTTTTAATGGATTGAATTTTCAGGAAACTCTTCAAAAACCTGTGTGAATTGTTAGACCGGATCCAAACCCTGTATCTATGTTAGAGCGTCAGCTTGATTTGGAAATATGGGAACTTTCTCAAATTGTCAATCTATCCAGTCCACTTGCTTGAATGATGTGAATGTTGTGCTATTCAAAAGGTAATTTATGTCGACTATGATAGATGCTACATGTTGTACAAGCTACACTAAATCTATTCTACCTCTACTCAACATGTAGATCCAAAGTTTTTAAACTATGGTGGACCCCTACAGGCCATAATAAATCTTCAAATTGATGTCATTAATGAGTCCCTTGAGTGGTTGACCTTTTAGGGTTTCCAACTTAGCGACACCTACTTCATTGATGTAGACTAGTTAGAAAGGACCCAACAAATGCATAGGGAGCTTGCCTGGATGGTGTAAATATTTGTTGTCGTATAATAATACCAAATAGCCAGGCTAGATAATTTTTTGGCATATGTTATAGTCATGCCATGCCTTCTTTTGTTCTTTATCAACTACTTGACTGAAACCAACCATCATTTGATCTTCTTCTAGTTCCATTAGCTAGTCTAACCTGTGTTGAAGAGACTGATCATCAATCATTTGCGTGGCTAGGGCGACCCTGAGGCTAGGCACAACAAATTATAGCAGCATGATCGCTTCTTTTCCATAGACAAGTCTGAATGGTGTGCACTTTGTTAGTCTTTTTCATATTGCTCAATAAGCCCATAGGATTGTGGTGATGCATTGAGCCTAGTAATCACACTATACATTGCAAAATTTTGTGAGAGAATGCACTAAAATTTTATTAAAATCTTCCATTGTCCCATTGGCTTGAGTGTGATAAGGAGTGCTCTTCTGGTGATGGATCATGAACTTCTGAGTGAGTCATTGAATATTTTCATTCACAAAATGTGACCCCTGGTCACTCATCAACACCCTTGGACATCCAAATATGGTGATGACATTCTAATAAATGAAGCACACGACAATTTCTGTCAGACAATCCTTGAGGGACGTTGCTTTGAACCACCTTGTGAGGTATTCAGTCGCAATAATGATGTAGTGCGCCCATGTGCGATGTGTAGGAGGATTGATGGGATCGAAAAAATCTATTTCCCATTTTTCAAAGGGCTCAAGTGTAGCTATGGGGAACAACATAAGCTCATCTTTATGACAAGGCTTGCCAACACGTTGAAATACGTTGCAATGTTTGAAGTAGTCTTTAGACTCTGCGAAGAGAGAGGGGCACCAAAGTCCTATGCGCATGACCTTGCATGCGGTACCCTTATCGACATTGTGGCCTCCAACAATTCTGTCATGTGCCTCATATAGAGTGGATTCACGTTCGTGTTTCGAAGCACAATGACGTAGGATGCCATCTATGCCCAAATTATACAATTGTCCGACAATTAACCGATAATCAACACTGTAGGTCACTAGTTGTCGACGTTGTGTGGGAGTATACTCGGTGGGAGGTTGACTAATGAAGATAAATAATGTTATTTTGGCCATTTGATCAGGCATGATTTCGACTTGGAAGAGCTGTGCATCAGGGACTTCATCATCGAGGCTCGTAATAACTTCCCCAGTCTGAATCTGTGATAGATGTTCTGGTCCAACATTGTGTTTGCTAGGATTAACGACAACTTTGAAGTCAAACTCTTGGAATAGCAACAACCAACGACATATTCGTCCACCCAACACCAGCTTGTTGACCAAATACTTGAGCTTAGAGTGATCAGTGAATAATTTGAACATTGGCCCTATTAAGTAGTGACAATTTTTTTGGAAGGCATATACCATGGCCATGCCCTCGTGCTCAGTTGTCGTATAATACTTTTTTGCATCGAAAACCTTCCGGCTGGAAAAATAGACCAGATGATCGATGTTTCCCTCTCTTGGTTGTGCATGAATGACACCCAATGCAATGGATGAAGCATTGACTTTGACATTGAAGAGTTTAGACCAATCAGGAAACACCAAAATGGGTGCAGTAACCAATTTTTCTTTGAGGGTATCAAAGGTTTGTTGGCATTCCATTGCCCACTTCTACTGAGTATCCTTGCGCAATAACATTTCCAATGGAGCCGCATTCTGGGCATAATTTAGGATGAACCGCTGGTAGTATCCTGTATGACACAATGTTGCGCACATTTCTATAACTGAAGTGGGGGCCACCATATCCAAGATGGTAGAAAGCTTAGCTAGGTCCACAAGTAAACCATCCTTGCACATGATGTGGCCCAACAATATACCAAAGGGTGTATTAAAGATGCATTTTTTTAAATTCAAGGATATTTGTAGATGGTGGCCTCAATCCAACATTAGTAGAAGAGCTTGCATATGTTCTTTTAACACACTGAATACAGTCCAATCATCCAAGTATACCTCAAGGAACTTGTGTATAAACTCCTTGAAAGTTGTGACCACTATCGAGGAAAACACTGCAGGGGAATTTTTCAAGCTAAAGGGCATGACCGTCTATGCAAATGACCCCCATTCAATCGCAAAGGTGGTTTTGGCCCAATCTTCCTTTGCGATCTAAACTTGATGATATCCTGAGGAGCCATATCTGAACGAGTAGGCTTCCTAGCCGCTAAAAACACCTCATCTGTGAAGGGTGTCGGGAAAGGGTCATGGATGTGGGCTATGTTTAGACTCCTTAGATCGACACATATGCAAATATCCCCATTTTTCTTGGGTTGCACCACCATAGGACTAATCCATTCAGATTTTTCGACAGGGACAATAATTCTCGCATTCAACATTCGATCTAGTTCTTTGTGCACCTTTTCTTTATACTTAGGATTTAAGCGACAAGGCCTTTTCTTGACTGGTTTGGCATCCAAATTGTATTGAATCTTCATAGGTCCCAATCATATGGAAATGCCTTTCATCTCAAAAAATCTCTGAGTAAACAAGTCCTCATATTCCTTAAGGAGGTCAACAACCTAAGTGATTGTCTCCTTATCCCAACAATTTCCAAGAATGGCCATCTTGGGATATTCTTCAATGTCAATATTATGTTTCTTGGTTCTTATTGGGGCATTATAATCTGGTGCAACCGTCTTTTCCGCCTTACCCTTTAATGCCTGCTCTCCTTTTGACTCTTTCAATTGGATGCCACGAGGGTCATTGCCATCAATATTTTCCACATAAATCTTCCAGCAATGTATTGCTTCTTTCATTTTTTCCATCGGTTGATGGTATGAGTAGACCACCTCAAGGGTAGTGTCCTTTGGCTTCCGATGGAAAATGAAGTCCTTAATATGGCAGAGCGCCTCTTTGTGAGCCAAATCTTATGCAGTGAAACTGAAGGTTGAAAGCAATTGGTAGCTCATATGGGTCCACTCAATTGTTTGCCTCTCGAGTTCCTCCTGAATGTACCAACTTCTAGAGGTAAAACGATGGACCCATTGGGCTCGAGGTATATTTTTATAGATCCAACGATGTCCACAAAAAAAAATTGTTCTTGAGGATCCTCAGTGCCCTTTTATGGGTTTGCTAGTTCAAAGTCAGCGATGGGATGGAATCGAACCTTTATGAACTCAACTACCTATGCCCAATTGTGAATATTTGGGCGGTGTGGCACCCACCACCTCCCATGTGTCCCTCGAACCACTGCATCCATGGCCTGAAGTCTCTGCTATGCGGGAATGGTTTTCTCCATCTACATAAGGAACGTCTCCACCGACCCTTTCCCATGAAACTGCGGGGCATCACACAACTCAAACATGATCCAACAAACTTCTTTTATTATCCTCACACATCTGCGAGTGGAAACTTCGTAGAGATTATTCTACCACCTATCCATGGTGTCCTTTGGATCCATGTCACATGACTTGAAACTTCTCCAACTTAACTCTCCATATGCGGTGGGGTTGATGTAGTCCTCCTCGCGTCTTGTGATCTTATAGATGTTTTCAATGACCTAGCTCCGCACATCCTCATCCATGGTCTCAGTATACTTGTCACCTTCATATGGATCTAGTGACGTGACCACATACAAGGTGTTTGTTTCAAAGGATATCTTCCTCTTCTTCAAGTTTAACACCTCATTATTGTCACATGCTCAGTCAATACCCAATAGTAGAGGATATGGATTAGATTCATCCATAATCTCTATGACCTCAAAGTATACCTTTATTTTTACTCCTTCTATGTTTACTTCCACTTGCCCCAAATGACTTATGGGGTAGATCTTGTATTGATTGGCCAATTGGAACTAGACAAGCGAATAGACCAACTTCAGTTCCCCGTCACCTCCCAAGATTTCTTCAAAAAAATATTCATGTTTGATCCAGGTGGATATAGGTGGCCACCCACCTATTCCCACTRGCTCATCTTCGCAGTTTTTTAGTTTGGCAGTTTTTGAGTCCTGAACTTYCGGGGCCGTTTTGAGGCTCTAAACAACATTTTTAGGGCTCGCCAGAGTCAAAGTTAGACGACATAATGTGTATTCATTGGATAGAACTTTCCAATGGGCTATCGTGCACCTAAAATGGGGATCGTATGCAAAAGTTACGACCTCAGGAAGTTGATGTATCAACTTACCCCAACGGAGCCCACATGACTCTCAACGCTTCATATCCTAGGGTTAGGTTTTTGGATGTCTAGGGTTTTGTCATTCATGTTTATTGTAAAAAGGATTTCAGAGCCTCATTGTACTGATCTTATGGTGAATGAGCACAACCGTTGGCCCTTGACCAAGTTTTTGGGAGTTTCTTGGTCATGTTGACCTATTTTGGGACTTCGACAGCCTATCGAAGGAGGAATGCAAGTCGAAGCAGAGATCACAGGATCTTGGCCCCCTTTTGGGCCCCTTTTTGGGTTTTTGGGAATATGTAGCGAGAATGGGATGTCCGCCCATGGGTTTACCCATGTTTATGCCTATTTTGTAATGTATATATAAAAGGATAGGCAATATAGAAAGAGGCCGGTGTGCTAAGTGCAAAAGGAATTGCTAAGTGCTAGATCTATGTGATCAAAGGATTGTAAGTGCTCTGTGCATACTGTGTGAGACTTGTAGAGTTGAGTGCAAGTCCCTTTGAGATACTGTAGAAGGCTTTGTGCCGTAACACTAGGAAGAAGGATCTAGCGAGTTGCGTAGATCTTCTGTCCTGTGCAGAGTAAGGGTTTTGAGGCTCTGTGCTTGTAACCGAAGATTATAAAGAAGAAGAGTTGGTGGATGTAGCCCCAGGGTGGGGGTGAACCACATAAACCCTGTGTGATGTGCTTTGTGATTTATCTTGATGTATTTACATATTATATGCGAAATGCTATGATATGTTTAGATAGATCTGTTCATGCTTGGTGCTTAATATATGTGAGAATGTTAGATCTGATCTAGATATTCATGCTTAGTGCTTGATATGCTCATTCTGATCCATTTTTATATGCTAAGTGCTTGAATACCATAGATTAGTGTGAATGCTGCGAAGTTCTGTCTTATAAGCGAAGTGGTTATTGACTGTATATTAAGGAACTAACGGTGCTAAGTGCTTTATTAAGTAGTACAATCATGGATCTATGTCCCAACTAAGGTTGCAGACACTTGAGTCCTGCAACCACCCCTGCCTCTACCTCAGGTGAGACTTCATCTGCTTCACAGGTGTTGTCGAAAGGGCCGGTAGTTAGGGTTTTGTTGGTGCATTGTTGTCACATTGAACCCTGGGTCTGCCCCTGTGCCAACAAATGTTTCCGTTGTTGGGACCTGAAACTGTGATTGCTGGGAACTAAGAAAGAAGAAGCTCTGTGCAAAGATTCATTCTGAAATTATGAAAGCTCTGTGCGTAGATCTGTGCCCTAGTGCACAGTATTCTACTTTGTCTGTAAAGATCTATGCTAAAAGAAAGAAGATTGGATCTGAAGAAAAGAAGCAAGATCTGAACGCTCTGTGCTCTAAGAAAGGTAAAAGTGGAAATTTCTGACCAAAAGAGGTAAGATTTGCAAGCTCTGTGCTCTGATAAAGGTAAGAATAGTTAAAAGTGTTAGATCTGAAAGCTTTGTGCTATGTAGAAGTAAGATAAGTGGAAATTTTTGTTTCTAGAGTATGGATCTAGGTATGTTTAATAGAGTCTGTCCTAGTTTGAAAGCTAGGTCATTAATAGATGAAAGAGGATTTGATATGAGTAGATCTGATAAGAATAGTGAAAGATATGTTATACCTATGCAAAGAAAGAATGTTTGGACTAACAAATGGATGCATGATCCTAGAAAGAAATTGTTGTACTTTAACTCATATGATCCTAGTGCGCAATACAAAAGAAGCTGGAGATCATTTAAAAGGAAGAGAGGATTAACCCTCTGTTACAGTTGCAGAAGATCGAGACACCTTGCTACGGAATGCCCTGGTGGAAGACCTAGTTTTCTTTGTTGTAAGGCTCTAGACCATGAAGTATTGGATTGCCCTAGAATGATTACTAAGCTTGAAAGAATGAACCTGAATCAAGAAAACCCTGAAGCAGATCCAGAACCTACAGACGAACCTCAGAAAGAATCAGAGAAAGCATTGCTAGAGATGAAAGAAACCCTGAATGACCACCGACATGTCATATTTTTAGAGACCTTCAAAGAAAAGGAATGAATCGAAGCAAGAATAAGACTTCGACATTGACTGTGTTCTGGATAAGGAAACACAGATGAATATTATGCCAGAGAGAACCTGGGAAGCTATAGGAAGGCCTGCTATGATCCCTTCACTAGGAGGAATAGGTTTATTCAGAGGGAAGCTAGTAAACCTATGTGGAAGGCTCGCTCAGATACCTATGACTGTCAATGGAACTTCGACAGAAGAAGACTTTGAGATTATTAAATTTTTCGAAGACATCGCCCCGTTTACCATGCTAATAGGAAAATCTTGGATTGATAGAGACCAAGCCCGATGAAAGGAAGAAGAAGAAGTTTTGGAACAGAAGAAGCAAGAGTTAAAAGACTTTATGACCAGAAGGATCGCACACTTGATTGAGGAACAGGAGAGAAAATCACAGATATTTAATACTAACAACCTGGATGTCAAAGCTAAGAGAACACTAGAGGATCCTCAGAAGATTGAATTACCTATCCCAGACAAAGAAGAAGTATTATCCAGAAACCCTAGAAAAGAATTTCAATAGCACGAAGTAACTAAGACCAAAGAAGAAAAGAATCAGAATCAAAAAATCATTACCGAGATGAATCTCACTAGAAAGAAGGATAGAAAGTTAAGAAAGAAAAGGGATAATACTGAAAGGTTACAGGAGGTTCTAGAGGAGACCTCACAGAAAGAAAAATTGTAGAATTGGAGCTTCGCCGAGATATCAGAACATCGCCACATGGCACTTCGCCATGATGAAGCAATATAG
>JASDQU010585677.1:50845-64135 GCA_032191745.1 Picea mariana | reverse complement strand
ATAGCATCAGATCAACGATGCATGATCTTTCTCGATCCAATGGTTCAGATCGAGCCGTGATTTCGCGATTCGTGAATTCTCACTGCAGTGTTCTCTGACCTTTACTCCCTGTGAGTCAGCGAAATGCCGAGATCTCGCCATGTGTCCTCCTTGATGGATGGTCCCAATGATTTCAGGATTTTGTGACTTCGCAAGTCGACTTTTCTCCTGTGTGCTCGAGATGACTAAACCTCGTGCACTTTTTTCCAGATCCGACGACTATCGGTCCTCTGTGCTAAATCTGACGGCTGAAAACTATTTCCTTTTCTGCGCGCTCCTCGCCCTTTATGGACTCGATTAACACCTCATATCTATCAGCAGGACCGATCTTATGGCTGCGTCTGTTCCTTCTTGGCTACTTTAGCGTGTTCTTTGCTGTTCTTGCAAAGAGTTTCTTCTGAAGTAGGAAATTCATGAATCTTTCACAAATTGAAAGACTTTCACGAATTCTTTAAATCTTTCTGCCCTCTGCAACAATCTTTCACAAGTTTGTGATAATTTTTCGAATTCTTTAAACGTTTCTTCCTTCTGCATCAATCTTTCACGAATTCTTTAAACGTTTCTGCCTTCTATAGCTCTGACTTCTTAATCTTTTGAGCGTATTGTGCTCTGCTTCCTCATGCGTGCTTTCTGCGACAATCTTTTGAGTGGATGGTGGACTACAGATTTCTCTCCAGGCTTTGTGAAGAATCTTGCATCCTATGCTCTCATTCACAGTGTAAGCTTTGCACTGTTGAAGATCGGGTTGCTCTCCAGACTATGTGAAGAGGTTTACTGTTGAAGCTCTGATACCATGATAAAATGTGAAGCAAAGAATATAGAGAAAGAGCAGAAATAGAATTCAATATATTAGTAATGCAAGTGAAAGGGTACGAAATGCAAGTAAAAAAGGACAATAGAAAAGGGAAACTAGCTGAGCTAAATAGGCTCAAGCAAATCAAAAAATGATAGTACAGCTGGCTAGGACAACTGGCAGTGTACATTCAGACTGTTGAGGTTACATTATATTTAACATTGCAAAGGTAGTTTCATTTTCATCTTCAACTTTAATTTCATTATCCACATGTGTATCTACACTATGGGTTTCACTTTCTTTACCATGCTCGTGCTTTGCATGTCTTACAGAGTAACATTTTCTTTCACAATTTCTTCAATGAATTTGACAACTATAGTCTCCATATCTTGCTTATTTTCTTTAGCTTCTGTAGGTTCTTCATCAACAACTACAACACTCGGTGGATCATGTTGATGTTGAACGATGCTTCTCCCCCTTTCATTGTATGTCATCTCTAGAATATCGCAAGTTTCTTTGGACCTGGTTGTTGCTGCAATTTTGGGAAGAATGCTCTCATCCAAGTCTTGTTGAATGAGAAACAATGTTGTTGCATCATCCTTCTTATTTGCTATGAGCTAATCCTTCTGATCTTGAATAGTGATCTCATAGGCTACCTGATTTGGAGTTTCTTCATACCTTTTCAACACAATATCCCATAAATCTTTTGCACATAGTCTGGTTCTCATCTTAATATCCCAAAACTCTTTTGCACATAGTCTCATTTTCATCTTAATATCCCAAAAATCATAATTTTTACAAAAAAAAAACTAGGAGGTGGTGGCTGCAAAAATCCATGCTAATAAGTCCAAATTTAGTGAGATTCACTAAAAAAATGTCAAATCCCTTTAAGAAGAGAGCTATGCAAGAATTTTTCTTTACAATAATTTTGAATTTATTTGCAAATCTCCGCACACACTAAATACAATAAATTTGAAAAGATGTCTTCTCGTAATATTTATTTACCATACATAATGCGTGCGCGCCAATACCTGTGAGACATTCAAATAATATATTTTAGCTGGATTTCCGATAAGTATGTGCTCTTATTAGCTGAAGGTTGTCAAATTTTTTTTACAAAACCATGCACTCCACATGCTAGATATTCATGCTCTGGCTTCTCTATCCCTTATTCCAACGAGCAGTGCGAGCCTCCTCTCGATTTCTCTTTGTTGTCTTCCCTGATCCACGTCCTCCTTTTGGCTCTGATTTTCTGAACGTTGTGCGATCTGTTTCCTCTAACCTAGCATCTTAGCTATGATACCAATTTGAAAAAGGAAAGGACGAGTTCGTTACAACTATGGCTGTATAAACTCTTTCACAAACAAACACAAAAAGAGAACGCAAAACACATGAACTTCATTGCTTCTTGAGAGAAAGTTAAATATACAAAACTTATTAATAATAGAACTCAGCTCTTCTTGAGCTGGAATTAACTGAAACTCTTCTACAACTATCTAAACTTAGAACTTTCAAAAAATAACTAAGAGGATTAATTACCCTATTTCAACACATAGTTGATTCAGATGTTGTTTCGCAAAGTGGCAACAACCCTGTGTCCACAAGAGAACTTGGGACCAGTCCAGTGATGTGATGGATGTTGAAATTTTATGTAATTTCAAAAGATTCGTAAGTGTAATTGTGAAAGGGTTTATTGATAGGTCAAGTGTTTTAGGTCTTTTAGAGTATAAATAAAGGTTATATCGGGTTATTTTGATCACTCGTTGAATATAAGTATAAGAGAATAGTACACACTTATGTAGGAGGCTATTCTTGGTTTGTGTATGGGTCTCTTTGGTCTTGATTTTGTGAAAGAGCATTGTATGACCTTGTACATATTGGAGGAATCTATACTAAGGAAATTTTGTAGGCTTTTCTTCCCCTTGAGAGTTTTTCTGAGGATATATCTTATTGTTATGTGGAAATCTATCTTTCAGTTGTGATCATTTTGCATATTAAATAATACACACACACACACACACACACACACAAACAATATCATCTCTCTTGAAAAATCAACATGATATTAGAGCGGGACTGGGCTTAACTCCCTCACAGGAGGGCCCGGGAAAATAAGAGAGATAGCTTGCATTTTGCGAAAATACTTGTGTTAGAGATAATCATTGGGTAAAAATGAAATGATTTTATGAATGGATACATGGTTGTTTTGTGGAGGAGGGTGTCAATTATGCAGAGTAGGATAAATGGTAAATAACTTTGAGTGGAATAGACCAAAAATGAGCTAGTGTCGAATTTGAAGATGATAACAATAAGCTTTGCACATGCCTACTGTAGAGAAATGTTCAAATTCACTGAGCTTGAATTGAGGGAAATTGTGAGCATGCACTGGATAATGATTACATGATAAACTAAATGGGTTATGTACTTTAGAGCAACTAATTCACAAAGAGTTAACGTATGGATATGAGAACCCTTAGATTTACTAGCAAATTCTAAATACTTGTTCGAGGAAGTGGGGCACGAATTTTACTTCCAACTTCTCAATGTGCTTCATGAGAGTTTTCATAGCTATACATCTACTCACATGATCCTTGGAGTGAGTTAGCAAATTCTCCTTGGGTCGCTTGCTATTCATTGTGAGAGAAGTTTGTTCATCTCCATGTTACTTGTAAATATTGTAAATCCTATGAGATGGACCTGATCATGAATGTATTCCTATGTAGTGGGGTTTATACTTCATCATGGCAGTCTTGTGCACCATGGATTCTCATTAGGAGAGGCGACATTCTCATAATAGGAACTTATGACATTAATTCCAAGTGGAGTAGGGATGGTGTTGAAGAGGTGAAGTAGTATGACTCTATTCTCTTTGTAACCAGTGTCAGAAGCGGAAAGGTTCAATCTGCATGCACTGTTATGAGCCTCAGAGCCAAGGTTGTAACTCATGAGTTTCCCTTCCATCCAATTATGTTCGAAACAATAAGAAGTGTTGGTGGAATTATAGAAATTACAACAGATGAGGGATGGTGACTCTCTAGGAGAAAGTGCCTTGATGTTGAATGAGATATGGAAAAATCAACATCTACAAACAAAGGAATAAAAAGGTCGTAGTGTATTGGAAGTCCCCATACTACCAAATCACAATATGTTGGTTAACATACATATCCTCCATCGGAATCTTGTGAAGCATGGGGACGGATTACTAATGGTAATAATGATAATAATAATAAATAAATAAAAAGTACTATTGTTTTTTTTTTTTGCTTATATGATGTGTTAGGCCTCATTGATGATTAGTACAATGGTGTTGGTTTTTTGTGGTGCTATTATGAAGATGCTCATAACGCTATGGTGTAATGTGTGACACATAATGATATCATTACCTAAAATTTGAAGAGTTGTTCACTGATGAAAAATAATTTCTTCCTCAGCATGGAAGCTTGGGGAAAGGTGTCATTACTCAATGCTTTCGAGGCAATCTCTATTCTAATCATGTCTCGTTGTGAAATCCACCACTATTTATTGCGTGGAGTATTGACGTGCAATTGTTTCCTAGTGTGGGGACAAGATTAAATCATTGATCATGGTTATCATAAAAAGAAGGTTCTTGCACAAAGACCTCATGGATAGTAGTTGTTGTTGCTTGAGATAAAGAATGGATATGTTCCTTGTGTGGATTTATTTGAACCCATTTATGAGTGAAAAACACTTGAAGTTATATTAAATAATCTACATGGTGAGTTGGTCAAAGATTAAGAATTAAAACATTGAATGACAATGTGAAAATTCATGGGATCAGATCAATTATGTGATCATGGGCGGGACAAAATGGGATTTGCAATTTTCAATCTATTTAATTTTGGATGTGACTATGTGCACCATGTGATGTTGGTAGCGATGAAAATTATTGATGGAATTGTTTCAAAATATCCAAGTAATGGCATTATTATGAGGAAGAGAAAGACGATGGCATTGTTTCAAATCCTCCAATGTAGATAATGACACTTTATATTGATAACATTCATGTGAGTTTATGAGCATGAGATTGTTGTGAGAGAAATTTGTATAATGTGAAGTGAGAATTCCTTTTAAAACAATATGGTGTGAATAAATATACTAGAGAGGCTTACGAGAGAGGCCTATACAAGAATATATTGTCGTGACTATTTTATACATGCAACATAATCCTGTAAGGGACATCCCACCTTCTTGTACATTGTGGGAAGCATTAGCGCTACATCATTTTGGTATCAGTTTGGTATGATAGCCTAAAATATTTTGAAGGCCAGGGATAAAGAGGAGTTGTGCAAATACGAGAGTAATTCTTTAGGAGTCGAACCTTGGTCATGGTTGGAATTTGCATTTGCTTGGAGCCAAGTCTTTGGCATACTCAACATCGATTATGATACAAATTGTTCGGCCTTGTTAATTAGGTCACGATCACTTGAACCACTGGTGCATGTTTATGTCAAATGATATTCACGAGAAATACATATGGAAAAGTGTAATATTGGAATGATTACCTTGGGAAAAATACAAGAGAATAACTATGGTTTCCATGTTTTGGATTACCTGCAATTTTTCGTTGGAAGCAATGGCTATGAAAGAGATGATGGATTGAATGCAAATCCATTGTATAGCCAATTGGGAATGCAAATAGAATCCTATCTGATGGAAAGAACCATGATTCATATGTCTAAGTTTGTGAAGGTACGTTTGGAAATATGCAAGGGGAAACAATGGAAAAGAGGCAATCTTATTGCTTCGTAGAGAGGTGTCTATCAAATTTGGTGTTGCAATTATAAAACACACGAGGAACCAGTGATGCACATAGTTTTCTATTTTGAATACTCTTTTCATTAATATGTTGATTGGGATATAGTTTTGCATGTATGCTATTTATGATAGAATCATGGTTCATAGAGGAGGCAGTCAATCTGAAGGGTTGGGGTATGGATTTTTCCTCAGTCATAGAGGGAGATCCAATGAGGAAGACTAGATAGTACGGTTTTCTTTCAGTCACAGAGGGAGTTGGCCTATGAGTTTGAAAAGAAGGATATTGGTCTAATACATTACTATTTGGGATTAGAAGTATGATAGATGAGATCTTCCTTGGTCAGGGAAAATATGTTATGGATATCCTAAAGAGGTTCGAGGTGTTGGACTATAAACCGATGGCTACATCGATGGAATCAAATATGAAATTATTGGATGATAGGACTTTATAGGCTATAGATGCGACATTATACATGAAGATGATTGGATCATTAATGTATTTGACGAATACACGACCATATATATATATATTTTTTTAACACCCTAAGTTAGTACATGGTTGACCCCATATGTGTTCACCTGATTGCAGTAAAACATGTGATGAGGTACCCTAATGGTATAGTGGATTATGGGCTCATGTATGTTGCAAAAAGTGAGATTAGTCTACTTGGACATTTGGATTAAGATTGGCATGATATTCTTGCAAACCGGAAAAGTACATTGGGATGTTGCTTCACTTTAGGATTCAGTATGATTTCATGGATCAATAAGAAGAATTCATGTGTAGCACTCAGTATGGCTCAGGAAGAGTATGTGGCAACATATGATGCAAGTTACGAAGTAGTAAGGCTTTGGAAATTGCTGACGGGATTATTCGATATTGAGATGGAGGTGACCTATATCTTGTGCGACAACCATAGTTGTATAAAGTTGTCAGAGAACTCGGTGTTTCATGATAGGTCTAAGCATATCAAAATCATGTATCACTATATGAGGGATATGGTGGAGAAGGGAGCAATGAGGCTCCAATATGTGGCTACCAATGTGCAGGTTGCGGATATGCTGACAAGCTCGAGTACTTTAGGGACAAGCTCGACGTAGTCCCTCTTCAAAGGGAGTGATGGATTCAGAGGTTATCGCAGGGTTGTTGATGTCATGATGACATGTTGTAGCTATTGGAGAGCTACCCAATGGCCCTAGATGCATGCTGAAGAGATGAGCTACAAATGTTATCCTAGGGTATTGCAGGTCATGCATAAGATGTCCAAATTTTGTATGGGAAACTAGATAGTTTCATGATGACATGTTGTAGTTATTGGAGATCTACCCATTGGCCCCGGATGCATGTTGTGAAGTCACTATGGATTTCTTTTGATGTATAGATTTGTGTGTTCGATAGTCAATGGTCACGAGCTCCTGTGGATAGAGACAATGCTAGAGTCATTTCCGGATAGAATACCTCCGTCATTAAGAGGGAGTGTTGAAATTTTATGTAATTTCGGAAGTTATTCCTAAGTGTAATTGTATTGGTTATTCCTAACTATAATAGTAAAAGGGCTTATTAATATGTCATGTCTTTTAAGTTTTTCAGAGTATAAATAGAGGTTATATCCAATCATTTTGATCACTCATTGAATATAAGTACAAGAGAGTAGTACGCACTTATCTAGGAGGTTATTATTGGTGTGTTTGAATCTCTTTGATATTGATTTTGTGAAAGAGCATTGTATGACATTGTACATGTTGGAGAAATCTATAACTAAAAAAGTTTGGAAAGTTTTCTCCCCTTGAAAGTTTTCCAAGAATATATCTTGTTGTTCTATAGATATTTATCTTTCAATTGTAATCATTTTGCATATTAAATAATATATATATATATATATATATATATATAATATCTTGAAAAAGTCAACAATGGAAAGTCTGTTATTGAAATGGAGTTGGGGTTAATATTTATCCTAGAGGCCATGAAACCTAATGCCTGGCCATTCGCACAGGACGCTCACCCCATAGCTCTCCTCAACAAACTCGAGAAGATGGATAGATACATAAACGATGGGTTGATTTTGATGAATGCTTAGGTTATTGATCACATCAGATATGTTGTTTAAAAAGATAACAGTGATCATACTTGATTGTGATTGACGATTTAATCAATTCCATGTTATTTTGGAGGAAAAGAGTTTGAGGATCTCGTGCCTTTCCGAGGGATTTCTCATTCTTTAAATACTGCAAACAGCCAAGTGTTGAATGTGTTATCTTCTTCATATTCTGCAAATCCTAGAGTTGATCTATCCCATCCTCTAGCATTGTTAGGATATTTTATTCCCTTGGTGTTAGTTGAGCATGCAAAGGTGTCAATGAGCACTTTGTGTCTAAATTAAGAAAGTGGCTAAATTAAGAAAGTGGGTTTTCCATGAAAGGGGTCATTAACTATTCATCATCATAAAGTTGGGTAGAATTTTGAACCTACTATTATTTTTCATATTCTGCAAATCCTAGAGTTGATCTATCCCATCCTCTAGCACTGTTAGGATATTTTATTCCCTTGGTGTTAGTTGAGCATGCAAAGGTGTCAATGAACACTTTGTGTCTAAATTAAGAAAGTGGGTTTTCCATGAAAGGGGTCATTAACTATTCATCATCATAAAGTTGGGTAGAATTTTGAACCTACTATTCATCGAATCATTGGTCACCTGGACTACTGTATTGAAAATTTATTAATGGATTGGAAATGATTGTAAGTTTTACATTGTAGATGGCGTACAAGTGCAATTTTATGTTCCCGAGACATTTTTCACATGAAAATAAAGGATTATATTCTGTTTCTTTCCAAGTTAATGTGTATATATATATATATACGTGTGAGAGATCATGAGAGCTTCCGAAAACTCTCCATCGAAGCATTTTTGTATTTCAACAACTATCCTGCTTTCCTTGGAATCTGACTTATTCCCTCATTTTGTTCTTAATAATTTATATATTACCAATAATTAAGAATTTGTTGTTATTGCTTGTTCAGTTGTAACATAATTTTATATATGTGTTATAACAATTTTACTGAGTGTTATTGAGTATAGAAACTATATGTATTATTTCATTGAAAAGAGGTCTGGCTTCCTCTCAATTTTGAAGGAATATATTGAATTATATTGTTTCTGGAATTATTGATAAATAGGAAATTATAGAATTCTTAAAAATATGTTATATCGCTAATGTAATGAGAGTTACCAATACATCTGGTTTATTAGTCCTTGCCTCTCACTAGGGAGTATAGCAATGGGTTCGCATTCAACTATAGTTGAAGGGTATTACATGGTCCCTTTTTTGTATTAATAGGTATTTTTGGTTAAGGGTATTGTGATGTGACTTTATTGCCCTTGTGTAAGTTAATTTATTTTCGTTTTTTTTTTTAAATTAAAAATTAATTAAAATAAATAAATAGAGGAGACTAGAGCACTTGGCCTTATCCCTCACTATGTGCTCACCACTTGGCCACCTGCTCAACTCCTCTTGGCCACCTCCTCAACTACTAGTCACCTCTTGGCCCCCTTCTTAATGGCTCATCCTCTCCTCACCACCCTGTACAAAGGAATAAGAAAATAAGGAATGTCTCCTCAACACTCTGCACAAAGGAGTAAGAAAATAAAAAAACAAAGATATGCAAAGAAACATACATCTTTCTTCCTCATGCATAGTAATACAATAATTTGCATGATCAATAATACAATAATAAGAACTCTACTCTACCTATCCTCATGAATGATTGTCGGTGGTGGCTACTCTATTCCTCATTCCTCATCCACCAAAGGAGAGTTTCTCATTCCTCATCCACCAAAGGAGAGTTTCTATGTGATTGATCCATCCATCCACCTAGTTGTCTAAGTGGTGTAGTTAGTTTCACACAACAAAGGTCCCCAGGTGAGTCTGGTCTCCATAAAAATTCACTCAAGGGACTATACTTACGTGGCGTTAAGCCTGAAATATTTTCCATTGTCTCTGATTCTTCGCGTTCAAGACTGGAAATATTTTCCCTCGTCTCTGAATTTTCGCGTTCAAGCTTGAAAATTCTTTCCCTCATCTTTGAATGAAAAAAGAAACTAGAAAAAGTATAAGAAAAGATAATCAACAGTGTTAAAATCGTTGCAAGCGACGTTTGGCATATAGAAGATTGATTATATTATCTAGGCATGGGACACACATAAATGGATGCATTTATTATTGCTAGGCGAGTTTTATCCTTTATTCAATTTTTTCATCGATTTTTTATTTTTCTTCTGATTTCAACTTAAGAGATCAAAAGAAGAGTATTTCTATCGATTTCAGCGGAACATATCAAAATAAAAAAATTTCACCGATTTTTACACTGAAAGGCGTACACCTATTGACAATGGGCACATTTAATGATCTTTTAACCTTAAATCTTAATTTTATGGCCAACAATTAAAGATACTGGTATATTCTTAGTCGTCCTCCTAAATCGATGAATGGGATTTAATGCTCATAACTTCCTTACATTTATAAATGCATACGATAACATGTTTACTTTTTCACATTTACCTAATCATATTAAAAAATTACTGTAAGACCATAAGATTGCCACATTAAAATGATTAACGAAGATTAATATCTATGCAAGGCTGTTGTTGCAAATATGCACCGTAACTACGTTTAGATTACACGTATTGGAATGTGAACCCATATGAACCGTAACTATGAACCAATATGATTGTGAATGTGAACCGATATGAACCGATTGGAATGTGAATGTGAACCGATATGAACCGAGGAGATATGAGATATGAACCGTAACTGTTGGGATGTGAACCGTAACGTTTAGATTACACGTATTGGAATGAACCCATATGAACCGTAACTATGAACCGATATGAATGTGAATGTGAACCGATTGGAATGTGAATGTGAACCGATATGAACCGAGCAGATATGAGATATGAACCGTAACTGTTGGGATGTGAACCGTAACTACGTTTAGATTACAAGTATTAGAATGTGAACCGAATTTTGTAATTAAATCGCATGGATACCAGAGACGAAATATCTTCATGCAGATATGAGATTGTGTTCATTTCAACCTCTATCTCTTCAATATTTTTCCTTGGGAAACTGGTGGAAGGCTCTGCATTGTTTAGGACGGAAGGTCCTTGAGATGATGCTGTGAGGCAATAAGAATTCGCCGATTAATGTTGAAAATGTACTTGGTTTTTTTTATCAATGGCCTGGCTGCCACTCATAGTTTGTAGATTAATCTTTTTTGTACTACCACTTCTCCAGTAATTCTTGATGTCGTTCTTTGTTCTTTTTGGTAAACTCCGTGCAATGCGAGACTCCCTGACTATTTGCATATCTGCATGGATTAAATCGCATGGATTATGTGGCAGCTCAGTTTTATATCATACTATTTCATTTTAAAACTTTAATTAGAGTTTCTATAAAAATTAGAATTTGTTTGTACGTTAATATATTAATTAAGATTCGATTGTAAATAATATAGTGCAAAAGAGGAATTAGGGTTTATTTGCAAATGAGATATGTCTTTCTGCGTTCATCAGCCACAATTATGTGTTCATCAACCACAATTATGTAGCTGTGCTAGTTTTATTAGTCCAAAAACTCTCCATGGTAACCACGAATATATATATTTATCTACATGCTGCAACACGAAAGATGTTTTGTCATTAATGTATTTATTTATCTATACGCTACGCTACACCACTAAACATAATCTTTAATTTCAATGGGTGGAATAAGATATGATTCCATTGCACTGCACTCCAAGCACATAGAACTGTCACTACCACCACCGTGATGAGTGGTGGAAATTATTAACGTTGTCCGTCATCTCTCTGTCCACTTTGGATTCCCTTCTTCTTCTTTTCTTCAGTTCAGAGAAAGTGGCCTGAATCGGCTCGGAAGCATTACAAAAGTCTCTGCTGCTCTCATCCCAAATGAAAACAAATCTCGGGGTTCACATTTATATGTAGCATGCCGATCAATGCAAGACAATAGTTGTTGAACGCTATTTTTGAGAAAGGTCTAAAACATGTGTGGAATTATTGTGAATAGTGTTTTTGTTTTTATTTTTATTTTTAACATATAATAATAATAATAANTATACGCTACGCTACACCACTAAACATAATCTTTAATTTCAATGGGTGGAATAAGATATGATTCCATTGCACTGCACTCCAAGCACATAGAACTGTCACTACCACCACCGTGATGAGTGGTGGAAATTATTAACGTTGTCCGTCCTCTCTCTGTCCACTTTGGATTCCCTTCTTCTTCTTTTCTTCAGTTCAGAGAAAGTGGCCTGAATCGGCTCGGAAGCATTACAAAAGTCTCTGCTGCTCTCATCCCAAATGAAAACAAATCTCGGGGTTCACATTTATATGTAGCATGTCGATCAATGCAAGACATTAGTTGTTGAACGCTATTTTTGAGAAAGGTCTAAAACATGTGTGGAATTATTGTGAATAGTGTTTTTGTTTTTATTTTTATTTTTAACATATAATAATAATAATAATAAACAGATTTTATTTAATATTTTAGGACATTTTTTTTTATCTTTGATATGTTATTTTTTATTGGTTTTGAGTTTTATTTTTATTTTTAGTTTTTATTTTTTATTTTTATTTTTATTTTTTATTGGTTTTGAGTTTTATTTTTATTTTTAGTTTTTTTTTATTATTTTGAAAAAGTGTATTTGATACCATATAAGTAGCAAGATATTATAATCTTTATTACAATTATAATAGATTGTTAGAAATATTGGAAAATTATCCCTTTGTGAATGATGGCTAAAAAAATCAAACTGTGACTAGAGACAAAAGAATGCGTCCAACAATGAAGAAAGCTGCAAAAACTTACATATCGTCCAGTCCTGACACTGTTATTTTATTCCTATGTGTAGAACTAATGATGTTGAACTGGTCATAACCAACATCCATGGATAAATGTTTAATTACAATCCATTGAATTAAATATGTTAGAAAACCACCCAACCCCACGAATTAGGGTTGCTATAGGTACCCATGTACGAAACATGTCTTCGATTAATGTAAGAAGAATTAAGTCGGTACCCATGTACGAAACCTGAGTTCCATTAATGTAATCATAGTTTTGTAAGCAAAAATTATTAGAGTTTATTGTTTAGTCTAATCAAACTTAGGATTGCTTTGCAGCTATTACTTTTGTTTTGTATATCATTGCATTACCAATCTATCTTAGTTATTTTTGGTATAAATGATATTGTTAGATGATTAAAATTAATTATATATATTACTAATAATTATAGTCAATTAAATTGCTATGTGTTAATAAATATATATTGATTAATAATGTATAACTATTATAAGTTTATGAATTGTAATAATTTATATAGAATTAATTAAATGCTTAGAATGAATATTAAATTACTTATGAAAAAGTTGTAGCTTAACTAAATAGATCAACATATGAGAAAATGTTTACTTAATTATAAGTTGGTACAAGAATTATAGGGCTCCATGTTCATACAAAATTTAGTTCTCGTTAAACAAGAAGTTTAAAAGGTATTGAGACCAAAATAAAATTTGATGAACATAATTTGGTTAAATCTTTAATATAACGAATAATTAGATATTTGAGAAAGAATTATATATTGTAAAACAATATTT
>JASDQU010585676.1:0-22093 GCA_032191745.1 Picea mariana | reverse complement strand
TTGCCAGTGAAGGCAGTCCAAGTGGGGTTAAAGCCACTTGGGGCATGCTTGGCCCTAGGGTTTGAAATTATTGTATCTTTGTACATCTTGTATTGTTGTATATCTGAACTGTTGTAATATTGTATAATCTTGAAGTAATTCTTATTGTGGGGTTTGGGTAACTTGATCTAATTGTAATATTTGTTGTAACGAAACACCCTTGAACGTAGTTGACCCCATTGCCCAACCTTAGGCACTAGTCCTTAGTTGACTTAGGGAAAGGGCTTCTTCTCATCATGACTTAGACTTGCACTTGCATTGCTGCTTGTCATATAGGCTAGTCTTCCCCCTTGGCCTATAATCAATTAAAACTAACTCCTAGAACATTGTAATTAAAATCCATTTAGTAACTAGGGACAACCCCCCTTGGCTTCCCTAGGAGTAAGCCTAGACGGAAGAAGTACCTGCCAAGGTGACAGTGTGGGCAGGGACTTAGACATTGTGTCTCCGAGGGCACACTAAGTGAGCCGGACTTAGCTCACGTTTGCAAGTGTGCATAAGGGCGACAACAGGATGAATGTGAATGATCTTTGCTAAAGAATAGGGTTTTGCATCTATCTTCTTGGATTTTGTGAGTATATTTCTGCAATTGCTTACCTTTGTTCAAGGATTTTAAATTTTAAACCCTAGGAGAGGTACAAAGGTGTACACCCTCTGCTAGAGATCTTTCATTGTTTGTCTTGGATTTGCTCAAGCTTTGCCATAGAAAGTAGAAGGGCCTACACCCCTGTTGCAAAGGCTTGGCTAGGGTTGATCTTCTAGGAAGTAAGAGGGTTTACAGTGTACACCCCTAGAAGATCTTTCCCTAGTTCAATTTAAATCACTAGAACATCTTGAGGAAAGAAGGACGGCTTGGTTTTGTTAGGGTTCAAAACCAAGGTTCAAGTTGGCTCTTCCTCTTGATTTTTTAGCTATTATTCGACTCCATTGCCCAAGGAAAATTTGTTTTAATTGCATTGGAGAACATAAATTGTTGCATTGGAATACGTGAAATAAGCTCATTTTGAAATCGTTCTAATTTGGCTTGATTGCACTCATCATAAGCTAGTCTCCCTAGCCAAGGCATTTGGGTTAAAGAGGATTTACTTACTGCTGTAATTAAATTAATGCTACAGCCATTAGGGCTGAAGCAAAACACTCTCTTAAAGTTGTCTTTCTATCAATTCTGACCGCTGAAAGTCGCATACAGATATTGGAAACTAATCTACAAGAAGGGATTTTCATTGGAATATTTGTTTGCTGATTTTAACAGTTAGAATTCGTTGTTGTATATATAGATGTCACAAAATTGCTGATAACACTTGGTTTATAGCCCTTTCAACTGTCAAAATTATTGTTTGAATATCAGAATGTTCTTTTCTTATCGACGGTTTTTGTTTCAAGATATTACTTGTTGATTTTGACAGTGATTTATTGCAGCTGTTAACATTTACTACTTTCTGATATAAATTACAGTCTGCTGCAATTTTTGGGAAAGCAAGATTTCTAGTTGTTTCCCTTAGTGTTTGGGGATTTATTTTCATGATCTTGGGTCTTGGGATAGTGGTTCTAATGTTTGTTTTGCTGGTTATTGATCAGACTCTTTCTTCCCTTCACCAAAGTCATCATTCTTCAAACCCTAAGCACTCTCATACCATGACCTATAGGTGTTTTCCTTTCACCACTTGTTTTTCCCCCTCATTCCCCCTAGGGTCAACCGGAACTCCTCCCTTGTGGTGAATTTTTTCATCACTAAAAGAGGGGAGCGTTTATCTAAGGTGTTAGTGGGTAGATGCTCCGGAGTTGTCACACATTTGTGGGTTGAGGTTGGCTTTGCTCAACCTACACCTTGTGCGATCACATAAGGCATTCATGATTATTTTATTGTTGGAAAGGTTAGCACATCCTAACAAAACTCCTAAACTGCCCATGTACCAGTCCCGGAAACTCCTCAAAAACCCCCAAATGCCCATGAGGGGCATGGGACCCATAGGAAATCAACAGAACGCTAATCTATGGAAAATGAAGACAAATTAACGTCTAATTCATTTCTAAACCTACCAACAAATTAACCTATCATTCTTATTTTATTGCAAGATAATGTGTTATTTGAAAAAAAAATTATATATACACACGACGTACCCATTCATGGGAGGGGTCACTTTTCCAAGTTTTCCCGTTTCCAAAACTCGTACACATTTCCACGTTTCGTGCAACTTAGTTGAACATTATTTGATTATATTTTGCATGCATCTATCTTGGAGAGTGAATTCTTGTGGACATCTTGCATGTTGACCTAGTTCGCAATCCATCTTTACTAAAGAAATGGTAGCATATTATGGAGATAGTTTGTTCTTGTGGACATCTTGCATGTTGACCTAGTTCTCAATCCATCTTTACTAAAGAAATGGTAGCATATTATGGAGATGGTTTGTTCTTGTGGACATCTTGCATGTTGACCTAGTTCTCAATCCATCTTTACTAAAGAAATGGTAGCATATTATGGAGATGGTTTGAGCAATACCTTCTTTAGTGAATTGGGAAAGCTTAGGCAAAAACATTTAGTTACAAAGTTGATTCAACAATTTCAGAAGTTGAGTCTTAACAGTGAAGGATATTCCATAGGATAAATTAGTGGACCTCTTTATGGGTGGATTAAAGGAGAACATCTAGCATGAGGTACGTTTATTTGAGCATAAGTCTTTGGATAAGGCTTTCAATGTGGTTATGGAGACAATTTGAGCAATACCTTCTTTAGTCAACATGCAAAGCTTAGGAAAAAAGGTTTAGTTACAGAGTTGATTCAGTGATTTCAAAAGTTGAGTCTTAGAGTGAAGGATATTTTAAGGAAAAATTAGTGAATCTCTTTATGGGTGCATTAAAGGAAAACACTCAGCATGACGTACGTCTCTTTGAACCTAAATCCTTGGTTAAGGATTTCAATGTGGGAAAGAGAATTGAAGATAAAAATATGGCTATTAGAAGGGTTGCCATTAACACCTACAAGCATTACATTGCTCCCTCTCTTAACCTCACCCAACCTACAAGGTTGGCATCTCAGCAAATGGATGAAAGAAGAACAAAGGTCTTTGTTTCAATTGTGATAGTAAGTACAGTAAGGGGCTTCACTGTGGACAGAAAATTATTTTACATAGATTACGGAGAGGAAGAAGAACAAGAGCTAGAACATTTGCAAGATCCGGAACTAGCAGAGACTATTCTAACCATATCTTGCCATGCTTTAGCAGAAATTGGAACTCTGCAAACCCTTAAGGTAGAGGGCTATATCAAGAAACAAAAGCTAATAGTATTGATTGACTATGGTAGTACACATAATCTCATTGACCGCATATTAGCGAAACCTCTCAATTACTTTATATATCCAACACCAAAATTTCAAGTTTTGATTGTAGATGGAGGTACTATAAACTATGCAAGGAAAGGCCATAGGATTAAGCTTACCATGGGGAGTTGTTTCTTGGACACCCCAATAATCGCAATCCCAATGGGTGGTGTTGAAGTGGTCTTAGGGGTGCAACAACTAAAACCATTGAAAACAGTAACTAGGTATTTTCAAGAGCTTTTCATGTGATTTTTCTTAGAAGGAATGGAAATTGAACTAAGAGGTATTCAAGGGAGACAATCTGACATGACAAGCTTCAACAACATGACAAAACTAATTAAAAGGGCCCGACACTTGGGAGTAATTGCAGAATTGTTCTCCCTAGATGTTCAATCATCTAATCCCTCTCTACCATTGGTTCTCCAAAGAATTATTGACAATCATTCCAAGGTATTTGTCGAGATTCACAAAGGTCTTCCACCTATCCGAAAACATCATCATGGTATTAATCTCATTCAAGGGAGCCTCCCTCTTAACATCCAATGTATAGATATTTCTATGCTCAAAAGAGTGAGATTAAACACATGGTGGAAGACATGTTAGAGGTTGGCATCATTAAACCAAGTCAAAATACTTTCTCTTCTTCAGTGATGATGGTTCACAAAAAGGACACATTGCGACTTATGTGTATAGACTATCGAGAAGTCAACAAGCTCACCCCTAAAGATAAGTTTCTATGCTCAGAAGAGTGAGATTGAGCACATGGTGCAAGACATGTTAGAGGCTAGCATCATTAAACCAATTCATAGTGCTTTCTCTTCTTTTATGGTGATGGTTCACAAAAAGGATTCTTCAATCTAGAAGTCAACAAGCTCACCATTAAAGACAATTTTCCTAATCTTGTCATTGATGAATTCTTAGATGAAGTGCATGAAGCAATTTTCTTTACTAATTTGGATCTTCATTCGAGACATCATCAAAATAGAATGAGGGAAGAATATATTCTCAAAACATATTTTAGAACATGCGAAGGTCATTATGAGTTTTTAGCTATGCATATTAGCCTTACTAATGCACCTTCCGCACTTCAAAGTTTGATGAATTTTGTTTTCAAGCCCTTCCTCAAAAAAGAAGGAGCATTAGGGCCTTACTTTGCGATATTTCCATTCTAACTACTAATTGGGTGAAAGAAGCAAGGATAGAATGGCAGTAGGCCAAACTACACAACAGCGCATCCAACAACTACAACAGGACCTGTTAACCCCTAGATTTTCTCACTTGCAAATCCTGAGGGTTAAGAGCCAACATGTCTTATTTTGTTGGCATTCAGACAGTTTTCCCAGAGATAGCTTTGTGTGAGTTAGGGTTGGTTCCCATATGAGTTCATGTATAGGATTTGTTTAGTGGTGTTTCTTGCTTCATAGACTGAGTTTGCACAGGTTTTCATTGATTAGAGAGAGATGGTTATTTTTGGTAGTTTTCCGACTTTTAGGAGAACAGAGTTTAGAGGTCTGCATGGCAATTTTAATCATATATTCAGTGTCCTTGCGAGCTCATGATTCCAGTGATCCTTTTTCAGACAACATGCGAGCACTTACTATTTATAGCAATTGGAGTTCCAAGGGTCAGATGATGATTCCGAGCACATATCTGGGTTCCTTGCGGAAAATCGAATTCGATGAGCCCATTTTTATTGACATGCGACGAGATTCTATTTTTAGCAATCCCTATTTTTAGGGATACTATATTTGGCAGGGTTCTCCTAGCAATCCCAGACATTTTTGGTCTTTTCATATTTTTCGAGTAAACGGCCATTTTTAGCATGTCTATTTTTAGCAGTGCTATTATTAGCAGGTATGGTCGCCATGCAGGATGACATGTGGCAATCTCAAAGTGTGACAAGTGGAAAAACTTAGGCACACGCATGGTTGAGTCAATCAAGGTGCATGCATGAGGATGTCAAAGCGCGTGCATTGAGTTAACTAGTATGAGTTGGCGCATGCATCAGTTGAGCGTGAGTTGGCACACATTAAAGGTTACAAGCTTGTGTGGTTAAATTAACTAGAGCTTTGCTCCCCCCTTACTCCCACACGTCCTCACTTAACTCTTTTCTTAGCCTAAGCATATATTATCTTCCTTACTCCCTCTTTAGTGCATGTCTATCTAATCCATGTGCATATCCCTTTCTTCACCCTTAGGTGCATCTCATAGTCCCTTTTTTCCACTTAACTCCTCTTTCATCCCATGTGCCTAATTCCCTTTTTAGCGCATATCCTCTCGCACTTAACAACCTCTTTAACACATATCTCCCTAATCCATGCGCCTATCCTCTTCCTTTCCCTCCCACGTGCATGTATTCTTTATCCCATGCGCCTCTCTTTCTCATCCTCCCTATTTAGCGCATTGTTTCCTCTTTAGCACATATCTCTTTTTAACCCATGCACATCTACATTAACGCGCATTCATCTCTCTCTAGGTGTGCATGTCTCCTTCTAGCTCATGCGCATCCTTCTTAATGCATGGATCCTTCCTCTTATTTCCTCCCTTTTTTCCCCAGTTTTCTTCAGTTAAACACAGAGCATCCACACGAGTTATGAACATCATCACATGGAGTGGTTACCTCACTTCACTTACTCTCTCATGTGCCTTGCATGAGGGGAAGTTATTCTTGGGATATGCGCCATCATAGTTATATATATTAAGGGTCTCTCCAATGTTTTTGGATCAGATTTCTTCAGCAGCAACAGACTCTCTCTCTCTCTCTCTCTCTCTCTCTCTCTCTCTCTCTCTTCTCTTTTCTAGCTTCTATTTTCTTTGTGCAAGGGTCGTCACTGTTATCCCCTATCCTAGGGATAACTAAGGAGATTATGTCTCGAGGCCCATAGGTCCTAGACATGGAGTACCGAGAGCCATATTGACTTGAGCTTGGCCCTGGAGGGCCCATCCTTTCTTCTCCAGCACCTCCATTCTTTCAGCGGCAGCAGCATCCATCCCATCGGCCTAGTTTTGAAGTGGCAGTGGGTCTTGCTCCATGAGGTAATGAGTCCGGGTATCATGGTATGTGTCACTCTGATTCTCAAAGCATTTGAATATGTGCATTTAATTCTCTTTTGCTTCATGACGTTTGCTTGAACATTATGCCTTTTGACTTGTCCATACCTAGGGGGGGTGACAGAATGCCCTAGCAAGTTGGTTCCCTTAGGAGTGAGTTGCCACTGGGTGGGCTTATGAAAGTTCATCGTCCATTCCTTCCATACTTAATCACCTTTCATCATCTTCCCTCTCATCTATCCCCTACATTGGTTCAGGCATTAGGTTTGCCAAGCTAGTAAGGGTTGTACCTTGCCTTGTGGGAAGAAGGGGCTAAAGGCCCAGAGGGTAAAAGTAGCTGGAAAAAGTTAAAATCCAAAGATCAAATCTTGAGATGCTTCACCCAAGGATCCCCGAGAAAACAATAAAAGGCTTCTCAGCAAGAAAAAGGGGGGGACCCATAAAATATAATAAAACTCAAGACCTAGTTGGTGGATAGGGGGTCTCATCATGAGCCAACCTATTAGGTCCATGGGCATATAGAAATATGACACTACTATTTATCTGGTCACCACACCAGGGTAGTGGATCTTGGTGGCATAGCCAAGAGAAAGGGGGTCTCATCACAAGCCAACCTTCTCATCTCCGTGAAATGCTTGTCGGTAATGCTGTCACCAATGGTCACCATGCCAGGACAGTGTCCCCCAGCTATTCTCTTGAAATAAAAAGCAATAAGACAGAGTAAAAAGGCATTGAATCAGCTAGGAAACAATTGCATCGATGACAAGGTGCAGCTCACCCTCTTCAGAGGCACCCACAGGTAAGACCTACATTTCCCTGTCATCACTGCAACCCTTGCCCAAACATCCCCCACACCATCTCATGCACTTACATGACTTAGATTGGTCTTCACCTGGAAACACCCCACACCTAAGGAGAATTAGCCCAATAGGACGTCTTGAAACCCTCTCCAAACCTGGCTTGTAGAATAGCATAACGTCTTTGAGCACTTGTCTGGAAAAAGGGGGTTTTATGCACATGTTTGGGTAAGTTGATTATTAGATGTGATTGACATTGCTATGATCCTCGTGACTTATGATCCCATGGAGGGTGTACTTGTTGTTGATACAGGACCATGCCCGACGGACAGGTACAGATGGGGAGATGATTAGCTCAGACGTCCATAGGGCTAATAGCCCACCAGATGGATGTTGAAAGCCCAGCCATGGGAAGACAGATACCGGAAGCTTGCACCATAGAAAAGGGAGGATGTTCTACCAGAGGCACTTTGGCAGGCCTGGACCCAGGGGGGTCTTGCCCTCCCACCATGACGTTGGGCCTTGAAGGCCCCTGATGTCATCCAGTTGAGGTATCCAGCATGAGGACGGCTTTGGTTGGCACGTGTTGCAGTCCTGAGGGGTTTTGAGCCCCCAATGTTTCACTTTGGAGGCCTAGCATTCCAAGAGGGAAGCTAACGTCACCCTAGGAGGGGCATGACGTCACCCTAAAAAGATGAATTTAGGGTTTTATTTGTCAATTTTATGTAAAATTGGATTTTTCATGTAAACAGGCCATGTCAGCCTTTTTTTGACCTAAAATGTAATTAAAGGACATTTGTATTGTATAAATAAGAGATCAAACTCTCATTTTTTTTTAGGATCTTTCACTCACACAAGTGTGAGGTCTGAAATTTGGCCTCTTTTAAGGCTTATTGGCTGAATTAAATGGTGCGCAACTCTTGGAGGGAGCTTTTATTGGTGATTTTTTTCATTTTCATGATGGAAAGTCTTCAACTAGGGCTTGTGACTAGATTATTCTTGGTGAATGTAAGTGAAAATCCGCAATCCTTCTTTCTTTGTATGGTTCTGGTATCTTTTACTTTTCATTTATGAGATTATGAAATTGTTAGTGTAAAACCCTAGGAGAAAAGCACATGTTATTGTCCTTCTCTCAATAGCTCTCCACCTACTTGATTTTGCTAGAAGACACCCTCATTGAAGCATATGCTAGAGCCCTACCTTAGTAGCACTCTAGTACTTTTTCTTCATTAGGCTTTTATTTAATTCAAGCTTGACCTAAAGAAGAAGAAAAACCGCTAGGGCCTAGAGTTACCTACTTCCTAGTAGTCGTTTTCCTTCTAGGGTTTCGGATGATTGAGGCCTTAGGTTACTAACACCTCCCATCCTCCCTCTTGTCTTTAGTTCACTTATTATCATTTGTTTTCCTTAAGATTGTTGCTGCAAAAGTGACTCCATTTACCCTAAAGGCACTAGTTCATACCTTACATTTGATTGATTGATGAAAACAACCTTTAAACCATCTACTTTAAGATCTTTACTAACCATTTCTAACCTTAGATTGGACTAACCTACTAACTATCTTGTTGCTGTTGCAAAAGATTGCTACAGCCATCTATAACAGCAGCAAAATCATCTTAAAAGCAAGTTTTAAAGTTGATTTCACATTGCCTTCATTGCTTCTGGCAAATACTAGCATTTTGCCAAGTTTATGTTATCATTTTTGGTCATTATTGAAGCTTTATTGAGGCATAATTGTGAAGCTATTTCTATATATACATTGTTTTTATAAATACTTATGTTGCTTCAGTTTTTTATATCAGTTTGTTCTTTTTATCAAAGTATATGGTTTTATGAACCACTAACATCATATGGTACTTGCAAATAGTATTTTTCTTGTTGTCTTGTTCTGGGTAGGTACACTTAAATAATACTTTGCTTCATCTTATTAAAACCTTTGGGACTTTTTTATCAGAGTGACCTGTGAGAGGGGTGGGACTTTCTTGATACTTTTACCTTAACCTTCTCAAACCCCCAAGTCACTAGGGACATCTCCCCTGGGGTACTACCCCTAAAGAGAAAGAGGTGTCTTGTTTAGGTGACAGTGATCAGAAAACCTCCTGTTACGCCAATTTAGTGATCACTTGCCTTTGGCTTTGGGCAAGTACAAATTGCGCGATAACAGTCACTATACTAGTTTTTGTACTTGTCTCTATGGCTCAATCAGCCTTTTGGTAAACGTAGGAATAAAACTTTGTTATGCTCGTATCAAGCTCTCGAGGATTGTTGGTATTGTGTTGGATTTTGTGCATTGTTTCGAAATTCTTAGCCTATTATTTTGGTATATTTCAGCCACTTAATAGCGTCACCTTCTCTTTTTTCTTTCATCTTTTCAAGCTAACATTGCAGGGATTCCACCACAAACACTTTTAAATCAAAACTTTGTAACTTATAGTTGTCCAATCGCAACCAAAAACACCTTTTCTTGTTGTTGTTTTTATGGTCTTTTTGCAGATTTCACAGGTTGAAAATAGTGGAAGGAAATCCTAGGGACACCCCCCTGAGGTTGGCACACACCAGCCCAAATGGAGAGGAGTATTTGTCAGACACATTTGGACACTTCCTCCTACAGTTGCACAAATTTCTAGCTTGTTGATTCATAATTCTTTCTATTCTATCAAGTGCGGAAATTTGTGCTAACAGGACCCTACTACATTGGACTACATTGGACATGTTATCCCCATTTTGTGGGATAACTAAGGAGATGATGTCTCGAGGCCCTCAGGTTGCAGATATGAAGTGTCGAGAGACCACGTGACTAGTAGTTTCCACTTGCACATATGGAAGCCTTCTCTGTTACTATTGGGAGTGCACACGTGTTTGGATCATTGATTAATTAATAAATGGCAATAAATGGGCTTGCAAAAATGATGCATTGAGGAAGAAGGTGCAGCACACCCCCTACAAAGGCACCCATAAATGAGACAATACAAGCCCTTGTATGTCATGAAACTCATTGACCTATGAAGTCTAAACCCCTATCCACCTCATCATCCACTACATAACCTTGAAGGGGAACCCTTGGGAGCATACCCTACTTGAGGGTTTTGGTCTACCCAATAGGACGTTTATGACACCCCTCCCATACCTAAACTTGGTCAATTTTATAGGGTCTTGGAGCATTTCTTTAATTTGATGAGGTAGTTTTGATGCACATGTTCAGGTGCCTTTCTTATTAGATGTGGTTTACACTTGTCATGATATCTTTGATTTGAGATCTTTGGAGGGCGTATCCTTTTGCACACATCCCCAACCTCAACGACTTGTCACACATGCCAAAACGTTGCCCTAAAGGGGTGACGTCATCTTACTTTTAGGGTTTCCAATGTGCTAAAGTGAAAATTAAATATTATTATTTGGTTCAAGGGGTAAGATAAGGTTTGTTGACCCCTTATCTTATGTTTTACCCTTGCTATGTGGACAAACTATGTTTTAAGACTTTTGTATAAATAGAGATCATGTGAATCTCATTTCATAACATAACTCTCCCATTGTGAGAAGTACTTGGCTGAAATTTCCGCTATTCTTGGGCATTATGGTGTTTCTCTCTTTTGCATTTTGTCATGGTTTACTTTGCTATTGGTGAAAGGAAGTAGTGCTCTACCTCCTATGGAGCATTTCTCTTACATATTGGTGGATAACTCTTGGTAAAGTAGAAGCTTATCTTGTTGATTCTTGCTCTAGTTGAAGAGTTTCGTCTTGATATTGTCTCTTTTTCTTAGTTGCAAGGTTAGCTAGTTGAACTTCTTGGGGAGTATAAGTGCACACAACCCCACTAAGCTCATAAATTTTGTCTTGGAAATAATTTGTTACTTAAGGAAATACTAGGAGAAGTAAAAGGGCTTACACCCTTCTAGCACTTTTCCTAGTTAGCTTTACTTGCCTTGGGGAGTAAGGGGGTTTACATGTAATGATCCCAAGCCATTATGCAAGGATCATCACAGTTTTGGTGTCTTTTGAAACTTTTTCTGGTTGTGGTATTCCGTCAAACACTTTGTTGAATTACTTGTTTAGGTGTGTTTACTTGCTGAATGGCCTCTTGGTTTCGGCCTTAGGGTTTACCGATGTGTTTATATGAATGTTTGCAGCAAATAACAAGAAGAGACAACCATGGAACATACCTCAACCATATGCAATATGATAGACAAGACAAAACATCTCAAATCTGCTTTTATTCATAAGATAGAAGAACCTGCCACAATGGAGATGCCGATCTGGAATGCTCAACAGATGGCTATGAAAATAGATAATAGAGCTGCTACAAAAAGCTCCCGACAATACAAAATAAGCCTCCAAAGGTTGGATAAGAGATGAGGACCAATACCAAGTAGATCTGGGCCAAGTGCCAAACCCCCACTGGAAGATGCCACGTCCTGCTAGAATGTTGAAGCTCCTCAACAATTCGGCCCTGGTGCCAAGGATGTCCAATCACCTCAAGAAAGATGCCAAACATTAGATCGGGTGATGGCAAGAACAACCCAGGTGCCCGAATCTCCAAGATACCTCTCACACCCTGTAGATCTGAAACCCTCCACTGAACAGTGCTCCCCCCTAGATGCCTGAAACCCTAGATAATTCGGCCTGGGTGAATGAGCCCTCTAAACCTCCTGAAACTCTCCAAAATGATAGATCAGGACGCTGCAATGAAAACCCAAGTGCTCAAATCATCAAAAGACCTACTAGACCCTTGGATCTAGCCACCCTCCAAGAAATGGTGCGCCCTGCTCTTGGGAAATCGTCCCACTCTCAATTCAAATCAATCCTCCACTGAAAGACTCCGGAAAACCACCAAGAATGATGCCAAGACACCTGCAAGGAAAACCCAATACCTAGAATTCCCAAAATCGCCTCTCCTCAGCTAGGACGACTCCTCCCTCAATGAATGGTGCACCCCTCTTGCTGGAAACCCTAGCTGGTGCGCCCTCTCTCTCTCTACCCCAGCAACTGATGTAGAATCCTCCTGTAACTGAGTAGATCTGGAACTAGAATGGTGTAGGAGAGTATTGCATCTCCGAGACCAAGCTTGGGACAAGCTAGGTGGAATCTTTCACCATCGAATCGTCCTCTAGGGTTTGTTAAGTCAAAACCCTCAAAACCCCCAATGTTGGGCTCACTAGCTAAAAGCCAGATATCAAAAAAAGATCATACATGAATGAATAAGAAGAGGCCCTTGCCTTTCCTTTATACTTTTGGCTCACCTTGTCCCTCCAAAGTGGCTTTCATTTTATTAATATTTAATTAATTAATTAAATCACTTTAATTAATTAATTAACCTTTTTACCTCTGAAAAGCTCCTTATCTCTCATTGTGGCTTCCCTGGCCACTGAAAGTCACTTCTAGCCATCCCATCCTATAGTGTTGCTCCTCCCAATTTCAATGAGCTATTACACTAAGAGGTTCCTCCATGTAATGTGCCCAAAATGACCTCTTCAATGAATTCCATTGACTTATAGCTGAAAATAGTCAAAATTATGGAAATCATCGAAATGCAACGGAACCAAAGCCAACCTATGCGGAATGGCTCATAATGATGAGATATGATGAGAAATGCCACCTAGACCTCATAATGCCTCTCAATAACCCCTGTACTCGCTATAACACCCATCTGGCTACTCTGGTCATCATAAACCTCTGCACTGTGATGATGTCCCAAAGTGGGGACATTACAGTCCTCCCTGCTAGAAAATTGCTTGTCCTCAAGCAATACCCAAATCCCTCCAAGTAAAATACGAGGATCCCATGTCCACCTGTGGGATACATAGTAGAACCCATACAAAGATGAACACTCATACACTCTGCCCTCTGGGTCCCATAACAAGTCATGAACTGCTAGCCCCTGGAAAGCATAATCCTGAAATAAAACAACTATGTGCATCTCCTGCATATGACACCTGGCCTCATATCGGAATGAGTCCATCCTCCAAGTCTCTACCAAGATCCACACGGCCTCCATCAACTGCTCATGCTAATGCACGAACGAGGTGCTGCAAGACCTCCATGAGACACCCGCAAGCGATGCGCTCCTCTCAATACTAGAGCTCAATGGAAAGTTAGAATAACTTTCCCCTGCAATGGTCCACTCGCCTCTGTCGGTCAGTGAAATGTCCAACCCTGCAATCCCTGGGTCCCATGCTAGCCTCTGTCGAAGATCCCCATGCTGACATTGTACTATGATGGCCCTGCCTGACTGCTCCCTGTATGTATACTGGATCCCCCACTCCCGGATCCTCAAGCTGAAATCCCTGTGGCCATTGGACCTGCTGTCCAGACACTATACCTGTAAGGACATCTCTGTAAAAGAAGTACATGTCCACCCATCTCCACGTCCTATCATGATGATCGAGAGTGAAAAGTTGCCTCTCTCTATCAGACAAATCCCTGCAGACCCACTCCAGACCGACCCCTGGTGGAGTGTATGGCTCTCTAACACAATTTGGGTCACCATGTAGTCAGATATCCTGCTACCCAAATGAACACCCGAATCCCATGGTAAAGTTAGAAGTTTATCACTTCCAATCTCCTCTAACTGCTCCTGTGTGAGACCGATCACTGTCAGGCCGCAAAACTGCAGCCTACTATCCCTGTTGTGTGATAAATGCAGTTCACTTCTTTGCTGTGTTAAAACCCTAGGGTACGGCCTCCTATCCCCTGCTGAAATCAAGTTTATACACAGTCATCTTGTATAGGGTTTTGATACCTTCTATTGGTTGAGGGTTTGTTCCTGTAAGGGTTTCTAGTTCAATCCTTTTGTGGCAAGAAAATTCCTTCATCTATTGGCAAAGAGATCCAACCTATAAGGTGGATCTATGAACTGAACCTTTGTCTGAGAATACACAAATGGTTCTACTTCTCTTGTGGTTGCTGTGACTTCTTCAGAGGTAAGTTTTCAGTACTGGGTAAGCTGTCCACTCAGATCTGAATGTTGTTTTGATTTCTGTACTGTATAATTCATCTAGATCTAATTATTAATCTAGACAACTACTAGATCTGATCTATATATTGAGCTACATTTGTCTCCTAGTTTGACTTACTGTTTATGATCAGATTGCTTTAGATCTACAGATCTATAAAGTGTTCTAGTTCAGCATTATAAATTTGCTTCACTGTCTAGATCTGTAAACTGTTAGTAGAGTTCTAGTTTAATTATTGAACAGCAGATCTGAGTTTTGTTTCTATTCTTCAGATCTGATCTTTACTAAGTTTATTTGGTGTCTCTCTTAGATCTAGATACTAAGTGTTCTAAGTCTGTTGATCTAGATCTAACTGTTTTGTTCACTGGTCTGTTGATCTAGATCTAACTGTTTTGTTCACTGAAATTTAAAAGATACTATTGTTCTGCATCTTTAACCTAATTCTAACAGAAACCCTCCAACAACTCCCTCTCATAGGCAGCATCCCATTCTATGCACAGATCTGGAGGATTTCAATGAATGTGCTCATATACCATGTTAAATTCCAAACCATGGTAAGTAGATTATGCACTCAAAAACATTAACTCTCAACCTAGGTAGGTTAAAACTCAAAAAGATTCAAGCAAAACAACAAATCTGAGCTATGTTGATCTACAAACACATTGCTGGAAATTGTGAACAATGGAAACGCACTAAACAAAACTGCTCAAAACTGAATCTGTATTCTATTTCAAACTTTTAAGAAGAAAAATACAATGCATAAGCTCAAAACTAAAACTTGCCAACCAACACAGTGATGCACCCTGCATCTCCTTTATAGAATAGGAAGAAGAGGTAAGATACAATATACCTAGTCACATGCATGAAGCACCATAGGTGACTCGGTCAAACCCTAACCCTAATCCACTTAACCAGTATGCCCTCCTACACGGATAGAAGTGCCAAGGATAGTGCGTCTGAATTGGAGGATAACTACAGCATGCATGCATGCACACTCCTCCTTGGGATCTATGCTCTCATCAACTCCTCATGCAAGCACCCTAGCTATCATAGGGATCTGCACCCTATTTTAATGATAGTACATGCATGCAAAAATAAACTCCGAAATAGGAAAGATAACTAAAGTAGAACAACTGCCTGAAATGGAACTAGAAGAGAATGGCACATTCATGTTGGAGGCATGCATGCACCCTCACTCACTCTATCCTACATAACTCCAACCCTACTCCATTACTCTAATCTAATGCGCCCTCATGTTGTTTGCAAAATAACCAAGGTTGCCTCTATAGAAACTACTATACCATCGAGGATTTGTTGTGTATGTTGGTTGCGCCTAGCTGTAGGAGAATACTAATCCGTAACAATTTTTGGAGTGATTCGTTTTCTTGTTTGGGTACTCAACTAGTTCACAACTCCTCTTACCATCCCCAATTTGATGGGCAAACTAAGATTGCGAATAAACGTCTGGAATATTGCATTCCTTGTTTTGCATCCAATAAACAATCACAATGGCTCAAGTGGTTACCTTTGGCAGAATGGTGGTACAACACTTCCTTCCATACTTCATCCAAAATGTCCCCATTTATGACACTCTATGAGTATCATCCTCCATCCATCACATCACCCTTGAGAGGGAAATCTAAAGTTCAAGCAGTGGGGGATCGCATCGAGCACCAACAAGAGGTTCTCCAACTATTGAAGGACAACTTGGCTATAATACAAAACAGGATGAAATAACAAGTAGATCGACATTGCAGTGAAAAGCACTTTGACATGGAGTATTGGGAATTTTTGAGGTTACAATCATACAAACAAATATCCCTCAAGTAACAAAAGGACAATAAATTAGTTACTATGGTCCCTATAAGGTGTTGCAGAGGATTGGCAATATGGCTTATAGATTGAAGTTGCCTCCTTCTTCATGTGTACATCAAGTCTTCCATGTTTTTTATTTAAAGAAGGTAATTGGTGAAAGATCCCAGTTCAGACTATTCTACCAAAGCTAGATGAAGAAGGAAAAATCATACTAAAAGCTGAAACAATATTGAAACATGAATCAAGCAACAAAGGACTTGAGCAATCACTGAGTACCTCATCAAGTGGAAGAACCTACAAACAAAAGATGCAAATTGGGAAGATGAGTTCTTCACATAGAAGGATTCATCGTTGATCAGCATTGACGGAAAAGCTTGTTTAAAAGGGAGGGGCATGTTAATCCCCTAGTCATATCCCTCATTCATTATTTTACATTAATTATAGTTATGTAAGCTTATTATTTCCTTCTAGCCCTCTTTGTCTCCTATATATACATCAAAGAGACCCATTTGAATATTCATATTATCTTGTGCAATTGATATATTGTAACAGGAAGTTGCCCCCTCAAAGAGGCTTCTCATTCATTCACTCTTTTACTTGACTTAGGTTTGGCATTATTAAATTGGGTGTTTTTTTATGTTTATTTGGTTATTTGGTCCATAACAAGATAAGTGTCATTTCATAGAGAAATAAAAAGGAAGAAATAAAAGAGGAGAATAATCCATATGATGTAGAAACTAACATAAAATCAATCTACAAAGAGGAAGAGGGAGATACAACTCATGAACAGGAGAAAAGGAAAACCCATCGGATGACAAGGGCATCCAACCAACAAGGAGGCAGAAGACAAAAGCCCGCTTGATGAGTATCTAGTTAGAGAACCAACCAATAACAAAGAAGACCAACTTAAATGATGATCAGAATAAATTTTGAACAAACCAACAAATTGTGTTTGGAATAATCCACTTGATTCTTCTTCGATCTCAGTTTTGCAATTCTAACTCAATCACAACAATATTCGTAATATCGAATATATATACTATCAAGATTGCAAATATATAAACTTTTGAGATAACATGGTAGTGAACCTCAAATGCTTTATTATTGTTATACACCCAAATTGCAATCTACAAAAACAATATTCTTTTGCACAAAAAAATCAGATTCTATGCAGAAGTAAACAAAGAGGAAAATATAGAGACTTAATAAATGATAAGTTTATAATCAAATCATAGGAAAGCAAAGCAATCATCCTCCAAGGGAGGCAATATCCAAGAAAACCAAACCAAAGACATTCAAGATACAAGATGCCTTCCTTGGACCGGTTAATGAGAAGATGTACTTAAAATTTGGAAGGCTTTAGAAATTATTATTCCCATATGGTGCTCTTTCAGGGTTCAACTCGTACTAATCCAAGGAAATAACAAGGAGAAATGCGTGCACGGTCCTTGACAGTCACACAGTTGCCACATGATCAGTACACTGCAGCAATTACCATTTCCATGGGAAAATGTTAAGGGCAATGCCACACTTATCGAAGCTAAAGGTTTATTTGTTCTCTGGCCCCAGAAAGAATACTTGTCAAAATATTGTCATGAAAAGAATCGTTGCTATTTAGGTTTCTTCATTTTCATGTACGGAAGACGATATAAAGCATTTACTTTGCTAGTAAAGTGTGGATGATATGATTTTTTCTTTCATTGTTAAAGCTTCATAACTGGAAAATTTTTGAAAGAAGTATATTAGTATGCAGTGAAGTATGGATGAGAACTGCCATCATTGGGAAGAAAGAAAATTATTACTTGTTTGAGAGCTTGTCGAGTCGTACAGAAATATGCCCATTATTTGTAGCTTTGAAGGAAAAAATTTCCAACTCATCCTTAAATGGAAGAATGACCTCCTGTGCAATAGTCAAAGCCTTGGTTCCCCAATAAGTGGACCCCAGAAACACTCCACCACCCTCTTCCCCGTCCCCAACCTGAAAGACATAGCAGCATCCAGTGACCGATTCTATCAAAATCCTAAATTGCTATTGCCATACATAAAACAGAACATTTATTTGATTCCACACATGACCATGTTCCCCTGTACTGAAAAGTAATAGGGCAGACAAACTTGCCTGAGGTTCAGCTGGTTCCTCTGTCCCATAAGAGTCCTCGGAATAATCATCTTCATCCAGCACCATTTCTGTCATCACTCAACAACTTCACCCAGATATATACACATAACTGAGCTTCCACGTGATTTCTATATATTTATATTAATGAAACGATATTCATACATAGATACATATAGAAAACAAGCTACGCATAGGCAGCCACCACAAGGTAAAATCAGGGGCAATTTAACAAACCTCTCTCAGATCCCCACTAACTACTTGCATCAATACCAGGTAATCAGGGGCGATTTAATAAACCCCTCCCAGATCTTCAACAACTACTTGCATCCATACAAAATCGGCCCAAGGCCATTATACAGTGATTGTCACAATGTCCAAAAATACTAAAGAAAGCTTCGGACATGATTGAAAGCAAGCAATCATATTCCTTTACCACTAAAACATTCCTCAATTTCAAAGTACTTTAGTAAATGCATTTTCCAAGTTCAGTGGATTCCACTACTACTTGGAATTGGAATAGAATATACTACTTGGAATTGGAATAGAATAGAGTAAATATTAATAATAATTGCAAAATGAAATCTCAACATATATATATACAGAGGTTTCATAAAGTATGACATCCCTAAAAAGTTAGGGATGTTAGTACTAGAGTGAGGGAAGATATCATCATATCAACCCAATTCATAAGAAAGTATGATATCTATAAGAAATTAGGGATGTTAGTACTAGATTGAGGGATGTTAGTATTAGAGTGAGGGAAGATATCATCATATCAACCCAATCCATAAGACATGACATCGATATAAGTTGGCAATATAATAGCAGAGTGACCAATCACAAGCCAGAAGCTATAGAGATTCCACCAAGCATAACACTCATACACAGCTTATAATGGTAATAACTGAGTGAGAAAAAATACTATCACATCAAACCCAGTCCACAAAACATGACACTGACCATTAATATTATTACTAGTTACTAAAATGAAACAGGATACTATCACATCAATCCGTAACAACCCGGAGACTTGAGAATACCATACAATTACAAATTAAATTTGAAAATACTATATAATTACAAACTAAACTAAGTCCGGTTGCTCTGGAATGAACCTACTCCTCCCAGTCCTCTCCATTTTCTATACACTTCTCTCACACACACACACATATATATATATATATATATATATATATATATATATATATATTCCCAAACAAAATAAAAGAAATAGAATGAAGTTTACAATTTCAAGGGCATGGGTATAAACTTACCATCCGTCCAGTCTTCAGCAGAAGCCTTACACAAAGCCATGAACTTGGCAGTACTATTCGTCTTGGGACTGCCACCAAATGCAGTTTTGGAGGACGAAATTGTGGGCATTGAAAGGAATAGAGTGGGCCGAATGATAAGTGGTGAAAGGTTCGGAAATGCAGGTTTGAAGCCCTGTTTATCATGGTTGGTTGTTATAAAACAATTGGATTGCTGAAGAAAAGGAAAATAGGAGCTACAACTGATATCCATCAAGGTTAGTTTGTTAAGTTTGCCACTGCCGGCTCAGCACTGGGTATAGTTGAAGGTTCCAGATATATCGTCATTGGTGCACTAATCCAAATATTAATATTAATTAGATGCAGGAAACCCGTTTTCTCGGAGTATGGATTCTTAACCAAGACACTAACCTACCCTGTTGTTAGTGTTGAAAATTTTGTTTCTGATTTTACCATTAAAAAACTAATTTTGTTACGAAAAGGTGTTGCTGGATGTATATCCTTTGGCACCGCTTCGTCTCCTGCCTTAAGGTTGTGTGATGTGGATGTGTAAGAGAAAACAAGGATATGAACATAAGTTTAAGAATTCTTTTAAATTTATAAAAATTTCAATTATATAAAATTATTTATATGTTATGATTTTTGTGTTGGTAGAGGTGGTTTATAGTGGTATAATTTTTCCTATTAATATAGTGTTAAAGGGGTTATCATATATACGTTGGATCTTTTATATATATAAAAGTGGTGCAATGTGAATGCGTCCATGTAAGTAAATATAAAATATAGTTAGAGTATTAATGTTTTTTTAATATATTTTTGTTATTTTTTGAAGGTGGTTTTTACCTTGTAAAAAAAATTCATTAATTTTTTTTATTTATTTTATATAATAATTTTGACATTATTTTTTTTCACACAAATTGATTTGGATTGGATGGTTATATTATTTGTCATCTATGTTGATGTTTTATGGGTAAAAAAAATTGGAGGAATCAACTTGTATAGTCATTTTAGCAAGTAGTTTGGATTTGGAAATTTAGGTCCAAAAAATCGTCTAAAATCTTTTGGACTCATTTTGAGGCATTAAATGACACTTTTTTATACTTCAAACCTTACTATGAAGTGGTCGTCTATATTCTACACACCAAGACCTTTCCAACGGTGCAAGAATTGCCTCAAACGGAGTTCATATGTGAAAGTTATGCCTATTGCAAGTTGACCTACCATATTAATCACCATGGTGCGAGTGGATGCCACGTCAGCCTCCATTACTTAAACGTGTGGGGCTAGCCACATAATGGATTTTCTGTTAGAATTAATGATTATGTTGAGTTGGAGATTGGTTTGAAGATTTGTAGGAGGATGTTGAGATATTCTCTCAACCTATCCCTCCAAGAGTGGAGTTAGTTAGATCAGCATCCAGCTTTATATATGTGTATTGTATTGTGTCTATTAAGATATAATACAATCTGTGTTTGTGTGTCTCACTGCTCTCATGATTTCTATCTTGGTATCAGAGCCTCACTGGGTTTAATCCTTTACGGGAATGCCCAGGAAAATGCGATAGCCATTGAAGCTGATTCGCTGTACATATGTGTGGTAGTCTGTTTTGAGTGAGTTAATTATTTTTTTTGTATGTTTTCGAATAGAGCCACCACATAAGGACACTGCTCAGAAGAGATTGTTGTGCACGGAAATCGCTGTGGTGCCATTCCGTTTTTATTTGCAGAGATCATTGCTGTTGAAGGAGGGTCGCATTGCCACGCATTTGAGAAATCACAAAAGATCGAATATATCTTGTTAATAGGTCACCGGTCTTTTCTGTCTTAATCTGGAGCAACAGGAAGGTTATTCACCCTGTGATTTCGTTATTCTCGACTGTATATACCAGTGAGCTAGTTTCTTGCGTGGGCGATGGAACTTTGAGTTAAGTGCTGCTCTGCCTCTGAAGATTATTGGGTCATGACTGCTGCAACATCGAGAAGGTTATTCACCCTCTGAGATAACACTGTCAGTGTTAGTTTCATGGTTGTGTGATTGAAGTTTGAATAAACATTTGTATTGGTTCCATGTCCTCCTGCAAGGGACCGAAACGAGTGTTCGAGTTGGAGCCGAGTGCTTCCTGTCAACAGAAAGCCTCACAGAGTAAAACAGATCAAATGGAGGCCAAAAGCCAACACCAGTGGACCGGATTAGGGAGTTCTAGAGACGATTTCCTGAAAACCAACCACGTGAACTTGGGTGTTTCGAATGCTACATCTATGCTAGCTGAAGACTTGGATGTTAAAGTTCTCAAAACAAAATCGCCATGGATACCCTCCTTCGAATGGGAAGATTTATGTATACCTGCAACTAAGGATACAATGTCTGCACAAATGTATATATGCAGTCCATCTAGGAAGGAGAATCAGAGAGATCGTGTATTACAGTTCTATTCAACTACTGCCGATAAATTGGGTGCAGAACACCAGATTGCCATTGGTTGGAAGCCACCGTAGAAGGTCTATTTATTTTTCTACTTATATTTATATATATGTATCTATGCGTGTTGTGCAAATATGTGTGAGTTACAGTTTAGTGAGTTTGAGAGATTATGAATTCAATGAATATGCATTGAATATTGTATGAGATCTTGGAATTTGAAACATATTGAATCTAGTCAACTCAATGTGTAAAGAGCAAAGATTGTTAGAATTGACTACTCTAACAAGTTGCAGGTGCAGAATGAAGAT
>JASDQU010585675.1:113403-126066 GCA_032191745.1 Picea mariana | reverse complement strand
TTTTTGTTAAAAAATTGATGAACAAATTTGTCAAAATTGATAAGGTATTGGTCTTAATTTTAGTGATATTCATTTTTTTATTTAAACTTGAAATGTAGAAAAAATAGTTTTGATCAATAAAATTAGGATTTATTAAATATTTGTAGTGTTTCAATTTCCTTTTATTAATGATGGTGTTGTTATTCTATTGCTTATCTTTAAACTTCACAAGGATGTAAAAGTTAACATTGTCCATATCATTAATTTGAGTTTATTTTGTGTTCCAATAGTTATGCCAAGCATCTCTAACCCAACCTCTTTTAAGCATATGATGGCTACTACTCATACTAGAAGCCTGTTTTTTCTCAAGTAGAACAATTTGTGTTTATACTCTAAATGTCAAAACATGGCATTAGATTCCGTGGAAGAGCTTCTAACGTCAATAAAAAGACACATGATTTAACATTGTGAATGTCACTACTTTTCTTTTCTTTTATGTTCCAATATTTAAGGTAGACCCAATCTCTATCCCAACTTCTTACAATCTAAATATCAAATCATGGCTTTAGAAACCATGAAAGTGTGTCGACGTCAATAAAGAAAACAGGATAATTGATGTTGCATTAAATTTTAATATCATAAGATTCACCCAATTTTATTTCAGGTCTCACGAGAGATGTTGCAAGCCCAAACTTCATTTTCATAAAGATTCAACATCTAACTTTATCAATGTTACTATTTTGATGATCTTTTGTGTTCCAATATTTAATTCAAGCCCCAAAATATCTAGCCCAATGTCTTATAATCTAAATATCAAATCATAGCTTTGTAATCCATGAAGGTGTGTCCACATCAAAAAGAGAATAGGATAATTGATGTTGCATTAAATTTTAATATCATAAGATTTGCTCAATTTTACTTCAAGTCTCATGAAAGACACTGCAAGCCCAAACTTCATGTCATAAAGCATCAACAACATAACAAACATAACAAAGTGTGAAAATAGATTTTTTACTATTCCAAGTCCAATGCAACATTTCTACATTTATCGCATTTCTTCAACGGTTTTCAACATTGTAATAAGCTTTTCAAACACATTTTCTCAATATTTTGGTTCCAATTCAAATGATAATTGAAATAAATTTTCAGGTACTTGTGAGATTGCACATTTTCAATGGTGCTAGAACCATAAAAAATGAGAAGATTAACTTTTTATATATTTAATTATCATAAACTTGATTTTATCAATATAAATGGTTGGCTTATAACTTTTGCAAAATTAATGAAGTATTTTTAATGAAGAGGGTGACATAAATTAAAAATACCACCATAAATGTCAAGGAGGATTGCAATGAAGTACCCTTGCTTAATGTCAATATACAATTAATGTTCATACACCATTCATTATCATATAGCATCTTTAGATCACAGTAGTATGAAGTTCGGAAGGGATGGTAACAAATTCTTCCAATTTCTTCATAGTTTGACTAGACACATCAAAGGTTTTCCTCAAACTAGGGATGCCTGGCTTGAGAGCATCCTTTTTTTTTAGAAAACATCAATAGAATTTTCTCAAATTCTTAACAAAAACATATTGCTAAGATAAAAAAAGAAAGACTAACCAAAAAGTTTAACTCAATAAGTATACTAGTATATAAGAGTGTATATGTTGATGTAGGTCACATCTCTCAACCAATAACCAATGAGGGATTACTTTTTTTTTTAGAAAACCTATCAACTGGTTGACAAGTTTTCCAAAACCACCATCTTATTCACCATTTCATATTTATTCAACTATACCAGTGTGCATAAATACCATTCTCCACGTCATGTGGACATGTCCCTGTCCCTATCTCTTTAGTAGGTATTTCATAAACTTAGATAAGATTTTGCTTTGTTGTCTGTATTCTGATAAGATATTGTTCTACCGCCTCTCTTTATGACGGTGATGGGAAAAAAATGGTTAACGGACCTATCAGCAAATGCCATTAAACCCTCTGCGCGATGCATACCAAAATCTGCTGAACACCAACGATATTTGGGGGGATCTCTCGGTGGAGAACCATTAAGAAGAACACCACCCACATGCAGAATCGTTTCCAGATTCGAAGCAAGCAATTAGGTGATTGAAATCCATCGTCCATGGACACTAAATTGCCAGAAAACGGTGGACTCTATCCAAGAAAAAGGCCCTACAATGACCCTTTGTTACGGAGGTGGATGAATCCATTTCGTTCTCAGGACGCATCAAAGTGTTCAAGCTCTGGGAGGATAAGGCAACAAAATGAACCCACAGAGCTTTCATTGGATCTAGAGCTCACAGGGCGAATCAAAGTGTTCAAGCTTTGGGAGGATAAGGCAGAAAAATGAACCCACAGAGCTGTCATTGGATCTAGAGCTCACAGGGCGAATTGAGTTCAGGAAAATCGTAAGTTTTATATCAATACCTGTGTTGTTTTAGGCTTTTTTTCCTCTTTTTTCTTTGCCTGATTCAGTAGTAATCTTATGTCTTTTTTAACCAAGGGTGTGGTTTGGGGGATTTGATTGTAGGGTGCTGGCTTGGAAATCCTGGGCAATACCTGTTTTTTGAATTCGGTTCTACAATGTCTCACGCTGCTTACTTACAGAGCAGTCGACATAAGAAAATTTGTAAGAGGTTGTTCTTCTTCTTCCTATTCTTTGAAAGTTGTTCTGTTTATTGGGTGCATCAGAACAGAATTGAAAAACTTAAAAACTTTATTCTTGATCGACTATGCAAAGGAAAGCGAAAACTGTGATCCAGTCTTTGACGAGGGCCACAACAAATACCCCGGTGATCTTAAAGTTATCCGACATGGAACCCACAACAAATACCCCGGTGATCTTAAAGTTATCTGCCAATTTCAAGGGAGTGTCGGATGGGATATAAGAAACATTGTTTACAACATATCTCTGCTTCCCATTGATGACCGGCGCTGAATTGGTCAGCATGATGGTCAGCAAGTCGCCGCTAATCTGCTTTATCGGTTGCTCCGAGGTCCTTTTGGACATTCCCAAAGCATTCATTCTTTCGTTCATTCTAATAGTTGTTGTGCGGCATTTGTTTAATCATTTTTTCCGTCCACAATTTGTTCATGATATCGCAATAAATTCTTCTATGAATACACAGCAAACAGAGCAAGTTGAAACTTTTTTATTCGGCAAGCTCCCAAAATGATACGACCAAGCTTCTGAGGTGAACAATAATCGTTGCAGGTGATTAAGATATTCATTTAACTTTCTATTCTAGTGGTTGGTCTATCTCTTTTTTTCCTTTTTATTCTCTTTTTCTTTGGCACCATTTGCGGAAATGCCAAAGGATAAGTAGAATGGAACTAACTATGTGTTTTCAAAGAGTTATTTATGGGTAATCCATTATTATAGTGGATTTAGTTTTTTTATTCTCGATTTCCACACAGGAGATCTAAGTACCCCCTTATCAACGACACAGTGTCAACAAAAAAACCCCGTTCTTGAGATCAAAATCCATTAATGCAATGAAATGTATGTTCTATTTGATGACTATTCAACTGACTAATGTCTTACATTCTTAACAATGGTTACAATAGTTGTTCAACTACAAAAGCAATCCAATGTAGGATGCAATTTAAGCTCTTTATCCATAACTTTAAAAGCTCTCAAATGTGACTCCTTCCATATGGCGAACATTTGTGATTCATCCTTGCAAGAACCATAATCATCTTTTCATTTTCTTTCACTCTCTTCATCATGATCCTCGGATAGGCTCCCCTTGGAAAAGTTATATTCCTCTGAAACAAGCTCGTGCCATTGATTTATTAGAGTTGAAGGTAATGAGTTTTTGACTCTTCTTGACACCAAATGTCCATATGGACCCTGGCCATCAAAAACACCACAGAAGATTGTATCTTCATGAGATCCAAAACCCTGTAATTATGATAAGCACATACAATGATGAAGCAGAAGCCCAATAGTTCTTAAAACTCAACATGTGAAATATACCCAAATTGTTTACATGTTTTTACAGGGTCATGACACAAACATCTATTCCTCAACCAGCTAAATAGACGTTCTTAATGATTGTGAAACTATTTTGCTTCATTTAATTGCTTAACTGAAATAATTATTTGAACTGTACATCCAAGAGTATAAAACGAGTGGAAATTATAGCCAAATACCTCCCAAACAACCATGCAATCCTAGTTGACTCCCTTCTTCCCTTGATGTCAGTAAATTGATGCAATATCACTCAATCCGTTTACACACATTCTACGGAGAATAAAATATAGATTCTCATCCTTCTTTTCCTCTGTTTCCAAAGCTTCTAAGGACTCTTTTTCTACAGGTTATCTCCTAGCAAGGTATGAGAAACTTTCGCAGATGGACAAGGAGGGCCCCATACTGAGGGCAAGAGAATTGTTCTCCAAGCAATCCATTGTGTTCTATACCTCAAAAGATATAAATATATCTATTTAGGATAATGTTGTGGCCAACTACTTAAAGCAAGGCAAAACAAACCTCTATATGAGGATTTTGTGGCGAATCCCCTTGAGCATGGATGAATGAAACCTAGACTTGAATTTCACTTCAAAAAATGAATAAACATGGTAGATTTAACACATTTTGCATGGCTAATGGAATGTACTAAGACACTTTTTACATCTTAAAAAGTAGGATTCAACTATAAAAAATACTAAAAACATTTCAGGCTAATCGCTTCCTAAATTAAGTAAATTAATAGAACATGAACATTATGCAAGTTTCAGAGGGATTACAGATTGCAATATGACCATGTTAACATCTTTTGGTGGCATTTAACGGTAAAAAACCTTATAATTTTTTAGCTCAAATGCAGTGCCAATGGGACTTCGCCAAGAAAATCTCAATAAATCTAAATGCTTATCTTATCCAAGCTTTTAGTAGTGACTGTCGAGTCCCAACCGAAGAGATTGCACCCCAACCGCAAAGGTTGTATAGGATTGGGGGATTGGGGCTAGACCTGCAAAGGACTACTTTCTAAAACTTCATTCATAGAATTTCAAACATAAATTTTCCTTTTCGAAGAATAATGACCACACTACAGTTGATGTGCTAGGCATGGAGATATACGATGTCAAGAGTTGCAAACAACGAAGAATTTAACGTATTACAGATCAAATTTTCACAATTCAAGAATAACGAAAGTGCATAATTTTCTTCATTCAAAGAGCTAGATATTCACAAAGATAATGAGATAAGAGAGCTCAAGATTCTTAAGAAAAAACCTTGTGTGCAAATCGATAATAGTACAAACCTAAAGATTCAAAATATGAAATCTTTACACTCATCCAGTTAAAAGCTTATAAGAAGATCGAACCTAAATACTCAAAATTTTACTGACTCGTCAAATGTCTCCACGCTGAGCTTCATCGACAAGGTTTTCAACGGAATAAACGTCTATGCTACTAAAATTAAAGTGTCGAAGATCAAGACTCTCCATGACATATGTGCACTGCAGAACAAGGCCCATACACTTTCAAACCTTGGTTCTATTTTATGGTGTCTTTTATATTAATTTGATATATAGATCACTTAAAGGAACATTGTTGTTGATTCTATTTTATCAATATAAGAAGAGATGAAAAAAATTGTTTGCACCTGGAAGAGAAACTCTCTTTAAGTTTTAAGTTTTATGGACATTCATGCTAACCTTTCAATACATTTAGTAGAAGATATTGAATTAGTTGGTGTCTAATGACTAAATGGATATTTTTCTTTAAAACCATGCATTTGTAATGAAAAATACATATTCCAAAGTTTGAATAGAAAGATGATATATTTTTATAAAATCATTCTAATTTGAAAATTCACAACATGTTTAATGTTAATGCACTACTTATATAAAAACCAAAAACATGGTAGAAAACAAAAGACAATTTTTTTTAAAGACAAATGGAAACTTATCACAAGACAAAGAATAATCATAAAATGATTATTTCCCAATAAATAGATTATATATGACCAAAATGTTTTATCGTCTTACTTTAAGTAAAAAAAAATCATTATTTTCCAATAAATAGATTATACATGACCAAAATATTTTATAGTAGACTATTTTCATGCTTTACATGATGATAATAATATTTTGATAGGAAAATTGGTGATAGACATATACTAATGAGAGAGAGATAATAAATCATTGTTATATACTTTTGATGCAACAAAATATTATGTGAACTTATATGAAAAAAGAAAAAAAGGACATGAAGAAATTACGATATTTTTAAAAAAATATTTGAGGAAAAACATTGTTTTCTGGATTTCCCCTAAAAAATATTACACTAATATGAATTAAAAGAATGAATATTAGATCAATATCATGTAACTTCAAGATTCATATAGTTTAAAAGACATTTTGATACATTACACTTATACCCTCTAGTGTATGTTAAAGACATGTTGATACATTACACTTATACCCTCCAATATATGTTAAGGACATCATTTATAGGTGGATAAGATGTATGAGAAGAGGTTGACAAAGAATTTGAAGTTTTTCCACCAAATACTTTATATGACCAAACATGGTTTCTTATACTATGCATAATTAAAGTTCTTCCACCAAATACTTTATATGACTAAACATAGTTTCTTATACTATAAGTACTTAAACATAAACGAATGTGATATTTCCATAATTTTTGTTACTTATATCATATACTATAGATAAAACTTATTAATATTTTTTTATTAAAAGATTAAATTTTCATATTTTATGGGATTTAGATAGGAAGGTTATTATTTTAATCAATCCTTTTGAGGATTTAAAGATTTTGTAAGTTGTGTAGAAGGTATACAAAAATAAGTAATGCCTACCATTAATGATATTATTGAGAACTTTGTCATCTTTTACATCATAAATTGTGATAATAATATTTTACATTAAACTAAGTGAATCCAATCTAAAATGCTCCATCCATTAAGTTAAATTAATGTTGATTGGTAGCCACATGAAAGGAACATAAACTAACCAAATTACATAGTTTGAATTTATAAACAATGAAAAACATGCATCACAAACAAACAATTTTGATTAAGACAAAATGATATTTATGTGTATATTGAGTGTAAAACATGCATCATAAAAGAGCAATGCAGAAACAATAATATTTAGATATATAAACAATATAAATGTGCATCATAAACCAAAATTATTCTCTCATTGGAAAACATATGTTTAGATTTATAAAGAAGAATAAACTGTAATCACTTCAAGTCATACAAGAATATTTTTGAGTCTATATACATTACAAACGTGTATTAAGATTAGACATTCAATCCTTATCAAGAATAAATCATTTAACATATATTTAGATTTATAAGGAAGAACAAACTGTTATCACTTTAAATCATACAATAATATTTTTGAGTCTATATACATTACAAACTTGTATTAAGATTAGATATTCAATCATTATTAAGAATAAATCAGAATTATTCATGATTACATAAAGATATTTAAATTTATAGACAATAAATTTAAATATATTGAAAATGAACATAGAATCATTTAAATTGTGGATTATTAATATGATTAAGATTTATAAAATAAAAGGATTTTTAGTATCTTTTAAAGGTTTACAAAAAAAGTAACTAAATTCATAAAATTAAAATAATATTATGTATCATAACTTGGAATAACAATATTTTACATTAGTTGGATTATGGTTTAGGGATAGTTCAAGTTTAATGTATTATACCTTCCTAAAATTTGAAAAATTTATTTATTAGTTTTATTTATTTTCCTTTTATTACTTCAACATTCTCATTCTCTTATTTAGAGAGTATGCTAGTTTAATAAGACATGTGAAATGAGAGCTCGTGTGAAAGGAGAGTTGTGACACTACTACTAATAAAAGATTTTTAGTTTAAATATGGAAAGAGGGAAGAAAATCAAATAAGAAGTATATTTACATTGCAACCAATTAACCATTATATTAATAGTAAAAACCACTCTCATGTAAATACTCCATTAACATAAAAAAGATAATATACAAACCAAATAACAAGTATATTTACCCCGGATGGGGTGACACGTTGCATCTATGTGCCACGTCCTACAGGGCTTGGCCAAGCCATAAATAAGGGTGGTTGTCTCCCATCCCCTCAACATTAAGAATGAGAGCCAACCATTACTGCAAGCTCGTATCCATGAGACCCTTCACTCGCGTGAACAATTAGACAACCATGGAATTCACTGCTCGGGAGGCAGTTATGGAGGTTGTCATATCGCACCCTCCGATTCTTATCTACCTCTGCATCTGCATTTGATCTCCTCATTCCGTTTTTGGCTCGCACCAAGCCATCAATCTGAAGCTTGGGAGTAGACTCTACTACATCCACCGGGAATTAGCCATTCGCTTCGTCCTCACGATGTCCAGGGACCCGGGGAAGCCGCGTCGTAGTCCAGCTTGGTACACCCTGGCTGCAAGGCAGAAATGACTGCAAAAAATGGAGCAACCACTTTCAATTGCTCGCACCCAACAAGCTCGACTTGCTCGCAGGGATGACAGAGACCCAATGGCCTGGGAGCCTGATGTTGTTTTGGTGGAGGAAGTCATCCAGGAATAGGCAATTCAACTCCCCCTGGAGAATTTTCCCTCCATGGGACTAGAGCCTCCAATTACTCTTCCTAGGAGTGAAATTCAGGTAGACACAGGGATAAACAACATGGCTTCACTGGTGGAAGATTTCCTGTTTGCTACATTGAGGAGGAAATCTCGTATGAGTACCTCCAAATGGCCCATAATGACTTACTCTCCGTGGAGCTTGCTCCACTCACAATCTCATGACGCATTCCAGGGAGCAGAAGGCAGGGATGGGAAGCACAGCACGACAACGGGCCACCTGGAGGACGTAATGGAGGGAATGTGGACTGTTGCAGGGGATGGACACCAGCAAGATGCGTTACATGGGCACACAGTGAAGGAGGGTGGTGGAGTCCTCGAGCCACCTCTCATTTTGACACCCTCACCTCAGAGGCATGTCCCTCAACCCTTCTTCCACTCGGACTAGCTCAAGTTGGTGCTGGACTTGAGACGTCGGATGACAGACCAAGCCCACCGCAGCGCACTCATTAGTCAACGCGTGGACATGCTCTATGAGGCCTTCTTTGATGCTCCAACAAAGCAGAAGTGTCCGATGTGTGCGAGACTCTACGCCTTGTCAGCTTGGAATGGGATGCCTTGCAACGACCCCAACAATGATGACTTCAATGTCTAACAACGTGACTCGACCTGCCCTCTGGTTTTGGTTAGTTGCTCAACTCCGGTTGGGGGTTATGACTGTTAACTCCTTTTTTATGTTTAGTTGCTTTCTAGTTTCCGTTGTCATGGATTATCATGCAGACTCTGCACCGCCACTTGTCATGGTTTCCTCTGGGTAGGGCAGATGGCGGTCTGCCTATTTTGACAATAGTCATCAAGAACTGCCAACTATTCCGGTTTCCACTTCTGATGGAATAACTGGCAGTCCAAAAACACCTGTATATTTTGTTATGACGTAATGTGAAAGATCCTCTCTCTCTTTTACTTAAAAAAAACCCCAAGTATATTTACATTATAACCAATTAATATCTATATCTATATTAATATTTTTTTTAAACTCTATTTTATCCATGTTTATAGATCTTTGATTTATAATATTTTCTATTAATATTATTTTTTAAACTTTATTTTATCTCGTAAATACCTCATTGGTATAAAAATAATAATATCTTATATTAATATCTTTTTGAAACTCTATTTTATTCATGTGTACAAGTCTTTGATTTCTGATATCTTATATTAATATTTTTTTTAAATTCTATTTTATCTCAGTTTATTAATTCTGTGAATACTCCATTGGAGTAAAAATAATAATGTATAAAGTATTAATGATTTTTGATATTTTATATTAAAAAAAATTAAACTCTATTTTAATTAAATATAAGTGTTTGGATTTTTTTTAACGCATTGTCTAACTGTTTTATGAAAATTGTTTTTTTTTCTTCCTAAATCTAGTTTTTTGTTGTTTAAAATCCATTTCTAAATGTAGAAATGTCCCACTTTTTGTTGTTTAAAATCCATTTCTGAATGCAGAAATATATTCAACATGTTGAAAAAACACCCTGTGACACTTAAACATAAAAAGAGTGGAGAAAACCAAAGAAGTATATTTACATTGCAACCAATTAACCATTATATTAATAGGAAATATCATTCCCCTGTAAATACTCCATTGACATAAAAATAATAATATACAAACCAAATAACAAGTATATTTACATTATAACCAATTAACTATTATATTAATAGGAAAACACCCCTTCCCTTATCTATTTCATTGGCTTAAAAATGATATTATACCTCAATAACATAAAAATAATAATATATAAATTATCTTTGTTTTCTGATCTTATATTAATATCTTTTTTAAACTCTATTTTATTCATATTTATATATTTGATTTTTGATATCTTATATTAATATTTTTTCTAAACTCTATTTTATCTCAATTTATTAAGTTGTGAATACTCTATTGAAGTAAAAATAATAATATATAAGGTATCAATATTTTTTATATTTTATATTAAAATATTTTTTAAACTCTATTTTATCTAAATACAAGTGTTTGTATTTTTTAAGGTATTGTCTAACTGTTTTATGAAAATGGTTTTTTTTTACCAAATCCAATTTTTTTGATCTTTAAAATCTATTTCTAAATGCAAAATATATTCAATATGTAGAAAAACCCCTAAAACACTTGAATTATACAAATTCAAATAAATATCCCCTAAAAATATTACCACAAAATAATAATTTCATAAAAAAATTTAAAATCCTATTTTTTTAATACTGAATAAATACCACATAAGCCTATGAATACCCCAATGACATAAAGATGATAAAACATAAAGTATCAATGATTTATGATATGTAATATGTTATATTAAAAAAAAAAAAAACTCTATTTTATCCAAATATATAAGTTTCTCTGAATTTTTTATATTATTTTTTATTAAAAAAATTATAATATTTATTCTTACTAGTGATATTAATAGTTTGTTATTGTTATTAGTTGTATTAGTGATATTAATAGTTTGTTATTAGTTGTATTGGTACCATTAAGAAGTTCCTTATCTGAGTTATGGTTTGATAGTTTGTTATTGTTATTAGTTGTATTAGTGATAGTAATAGTTTGTTATTAGTTGTATTGGTACTATTAAAAATTTCTTCATCTAGATTATGGTTTGTGATATCTTATATTAAAAAAAAAAAAAAACTCTATTTTATCCAAGTATATAAGTGTGTCTATTTTTTTATATTGTCATAAAAAAATTATAATATTTATGGTTTGTGATATTTTATATTAAAAAAAAAATTTAAATCCATTTTATCCAATTATATAAGTGTGTCTGAATTTTTTTTTATATTATCTTTTTATTAAAAAATTATAATATTTATTCTTACTAGTGATAAAATCTTTTTTAAACTCTATTTTATCCAAGTATATAAGTCTGTATGAATTTTTTTTATATTGTCTTTTTATTAAAAAATTATAATATTTATTTTTATTAGTGAGATTAATAGTTTGTTATTAGTTGTATTGGTATTATTAAAAAGTTCTTCATCTAGGTTATCTTACAAGTGACTAAAGACTTAGCATTGATATATTTTTATATTTTTAATGTCACCTGTCTAGGGATTTGACTGATAAAGTCTAGGGAGGTATATATATCCTACTTTATTTGGATTTGAACTTGTAACCTCTTAATAGAAAAAACATATTCTAACTTCTTAACCATTAAACATATATATATCACATTGAAGGATAAATATATAAATAGAGTAAAAATACAAAAACTATAAAACTTTAATAACAGCACTCTGAATGGGTTTAATGAAATTCCTCTTCACCAACAGAGTAACAAATGTCGAATAATTTTCTGTCCACAAGGAGATCACTGTGTACTCCATAGTGATCAACGAGCATGTTCATCACATTTAACCCCACACAGAAATATATGTGCTTCAAAGTCCCAACGCTTATAGTTATGGATATCATAGATTAATACGAGTACAAGAAGCTATAATAGCGATCTACCGAGGAAAATATCATGTTTTCTGTCAAGTTCAAACATTTGCAGCATATCCACACCAACATATCGCCCAATAGTTTTAATTCGGGGAAATTATAGCATAACCATGTAGCATATCAAAACAGCGCCTAGGCTTGTGCAGGAAGGGTTGCTTCTGTAGCAGCAGCTAGGGCTGCAACTTTTCTTTCAAGATCATCTTTCTTTGCACCCACAACCTTATCAACAGCCTTACCATCCTTGATAAAGATAAATGTAGGCATGGCCTCCACATCCCACTCTTGAGCGACATCCTGCAAAATCATATATTGAGGCATGTTTTCATTAATCTGCTCTATGTTGATTAATCTGATTCATTAAAGAAAAAATCATTCTTCGTTTACCAACTTCCTGTCCGGTAAAATTCGCTTAAAGATACTATGAATAAACTTGTCAAAGAGAAAATGTCCCTGAGAACAAATTTACTATTTCAAATATCTATCTTGAACCAGTCGTTCATAGTATGATGATTAGATGACTGTACCCTCAATTCGTCCACATCAACCTTCAAGAAAAATATTTCTGGGAACTTC
>JASDQU010585675.1:84302-98759 GCA_032191745.1 Picea mariana | reverse complement strand
TAGATGACTGTACCCTCAATTCGTCCACATCAACCTTCAAGAAAAATATTTCTGGGAACTTCTTTGACAGCTCAACAAACACTGGACTGATGACTCGACAAGGTCCACACCACGTTGCAGTGAAATCTACCACCACCTGAACACAACAAATGATATGCACCGTTTTAATAAGCCCAAAAAAAAGACAACAGGACTTGAGCTGACAATAATCAGCAAACAAAATAAGTCACGTCTAATTTCTACAAACGCTCTTAATACAACAAATGATAAACACTATTCTCAGACGTCCAAATAAAGATAACAGGACTTAGATCGGCAGTAATCATTCACAGAATAGATCAAATTTAATTTCTACAAAGAAAATAAACACTGCTTGTGCTTTAATAGATAAGCAAAGGATCCTCGTGTTACAAGAGAGAAAGAAATAAGAAATTTGAATGAAACAATTGATGTCTGAAAAGAAACAAAAGAAAACTTATAAAGAGTATGCAGGCTTCCCAAGCCACAAAGAGTATCTATACTTCCTAAGGTAGTTCAAGCAAAATCTAGATACACGAAGGAGAGGACAGTCTCTTCAATTGATAAGCAGAGGACTCTTGTGTCACAAGAGAGAAAAATTTGAATGAAACATTTGATGTCTGAAAAGAAACAAGAGAAATTTGAATGAAACATTTGATGTCTGAAAAGAAACAAGAGAAAAAACTTGCAAGTAGTATGTAGATTTCCCAAGCCAGTCACTGCATAAGCATAGAGTTACTTTTCCCCACTAACAATTAAACTCTGAGTTTGAATGGTTGTGAGGAATGATTGTTATCCTCTCTACTCTAATTCAATTAATCCGAGTACAATTCCCATGAATAAAACTCATAATAAGCTGACATAATGACATCACATAAAACTCATAAGGACATGACATTGCCTCTAGTTCTATCTCTTTAAAATAATGTTTCAAACTGTGAATTTCAATCTCCAACACCACCCTCAAGCTACACTTTGATTCAGCGTCCTAGCCACTCCTAATCAACCTCAACACCTGTCAATGATACCCAATTGAAAAAATTGATTCTCATGATAAAACTAGCTATTGCCCCTGAATATAAGAGAGGGAATCATCGCACAATCTGGGGAAGGCCGAAAGGCTTACAAGGGCCAAGCTCTTCTTTTTACCCTCAAGATATAATGTACAAACACACACAAACCCTACTAAACACCGACGCATATGCTTTATGCATCATGAACCCCAATCGCCCTTTATCAAATTCAACTAGTAGATCTAAACAGCCCTCAACAAATTCAACTATTTGTATACCTAATCTAAAACGCTATCCCCTTTATATATAAAAATTCACATCAACAAAGTATTTTTTCCAAAACCTGAAACGCCCTTTGTAAACTCGTTCTGTATACATCAGCAGAGTCTCTTCTCTGCTCTAACGCAGCCCTTTATCAGTGGGACTCGAACCTGGGTCAAAATCCCACTAGCTCTAAACCACGCTAGAACAATTTTTTGTATCCAAGACCGAAGATATTATAATAAAAGAATAAAAAAAAAAACATAAAAGAATGATCAGATCCATAAAAAAAACTCTTGCAAATAGATTTTCCCGATCTTATCAATGAAATTTCTGCCTTCAATTCTTCATCTGTGGTATCTTCCCCACTCTTCCTTGTCAAGCATTTTTTCCCCTACAGACCACGCAAAACCCATTTTGCAAATTTACTCACATGACTCCCCCCCAAAAGATATTAAAAAAACATCAAAATAAGAAGATTTATGTCACCAAATTTAGACAGCAAAACAAAAAAAATACAAATTCCCCCCTAAATCAAACGAACAACCAAACAGGGTTCAATTCCAGCGGCAGAAACACAGAACTCTGCAACAAAATTTAAAAGAAAAATCCGAAAGAGACTCTGTAAACACTGGAAATGGAGAATTACCAGACGTTTAGTATCGATGGCCTCCTGCAGCTTGGAGCGCCATGCCTCTGTAGAGTGACATGCAAACACGTTTCCCTCCGCCATCTTTTCGTCCTCTTCTAAAAAACTATCAATTCTGCGCGTCTCAAATCTCAAATGCTTCGTGTGTGCATTTCTCAATCATTCAGTCGAGAATTTATAGGCCGAGAGATCGTCCAAACAACATATGTACTAATGTCGACATTATATTTTGTTTTTTAAATAAAGGTTTCACACCATTCAGTCAACGAATTCTGGAGTATATTCGGATATTCCCATTTATGTATGGGAGTTAATGGTGGCCACATCTTAGGCATATGCCTATGCCTTCGTCGCTACGGATCATGGGCTGGCAACCCACTTCCAAATTTGTTTCAACAAACCTTTCAAAGGATTATTAAAAAAAAGATCTTACGTGGCACCTTATTATTACTTATAACACGTGATATAAAAAACTAATAAAGACCAAGTGTGCATTTTCCATATGGCAGTGTCATTCACAAAATAAATTTGAGTTGTTGAATAATGATGGCGGTGCTCATATAAATGCATTCTAAATAGAATAATGTTTGGTACAAAGTTCTAGAAGAGGAACTTTAGTCTAGCACATAAGGATCCTATCGATGGTTTGTTTCCACACCATAATCTTGTCGTATTGCTATTCTTATGTAGGTGTTGTTTTCTCAATTGTATTGTTTCTTCTTAGGAGGTGTTTTTGTTGTATTGTTTTTTTTTCAAATAAGAAAAATACTTATATTAAGGAAATATAATAATTCTGTTACAATAATATAAAAAATGTTCACATTCTGCCATCTCCTCTTTTGCTACAGTTTAAAACAAGTTTGTTTACTTCTTTTGCTACACTTTAAAACAAGTTTGTTTAGACTTTTATAATTACATTTTCTTTGTTGGATACACTATGTATCAGCCATTGAAACATATGTTCTCAAAAAACTTAACAAGACCAAAAGTTCAAAAAACGATCTAAATCTTTTCTTCAATAAAAAAGACTAGCTTAGTTAATTTTCAATTTTTCAAAGTCTTATGTTGCTCCTTGAGGACCCACTGTGTAGAAAATACCCTCTTCCTCAAGTTTAAGTGTTGCTTTTGATAACAGATCTACACCCTAATTATATGCTCTATATATATGATCAATTTTTAGTAGACTGAACTTTCCACTCAGCTCTTTGATTTTTCTCATCGATGGTAGAAGTGAGATCACTTGTAATTCATTCATATTATTATACCAATCTATAATAACTTTTGAATCACCAAACAAATGTAAGACTGTAATCTTTTTGAAACAGGCAAAGTAAAGTAAACTCCACAAAGCTATCAATTCACCCCTTGTAAGTGTACCACTCCCAGAACTCATTTTAATCCTGAAAATTCCTAACACAGGACATTTAATCACTGCTCCAGCCCCACACTTTCCCCCCTAACCTGAGAAGCGCCATCAAAGAACCCCACTGCTTGATTCCAATTTATAAAAGGCGGCCTATCTATCTTTCTAAACTTTGGAGAATTGTTTGTTTTATATTCTCCCAAATGTTGTACTATGTTTTTACAAACAAAGGCCCTATTAATTGGTCAGTCTTCAAAAATAAGCAAATTTTTGTGTTTCCACACTTCCCAGCAAATAAACACAGGTAGTTATGTCCAATTCTCCCTATTCTTTAACTAGTTTACAAAGCAGTCTTTCAGCTTCTCTCCTTCCCAGACACTCACCAACTTTAAATCTTTTTTTACAAATAACCAGATACTTTTTGTGAAAATACAGTCAACAAACAGATGTTTTATATTTTCTTCATAAGACCCACATAAAACACATTTTCTTGGCCCCGTAAAACCTCTTTTACAGAGATTCTCCCATGTAAGTATTCTTTGTTCAAGCAGAAGCCACATAAAAAGTTTAATTTTTAAAGGTACCTGCCACTTCCATAAATCATTATACCAAAAAGCATAATCATCTTCAACTGTGTCCACCCACTGAACTTCATAAGCTTGTTTGGCTGAAACATGCCCTCCTTTAGTGTCCCAGGACCACAAAAGTAAGTCTTCCTCCTTATTCAATTCAAAAACCGAACTCACTAGTCCTTTAACATAGTTACTCCACTCCTCCTTAAGTTCCCCTTCTAAGCCTAGATCCTTAGACTTCTTCCATCTAGAATACAGTGTGTTTTCCCAAGCCTGACTTTCAACTTGTGCTAAGTATACAATGCCTTGATCCTTTAGTGCTAACATAAGGTTTCTTGTAAACTTAAAATAATTATGAGACCCTACGAGAGGATCAACACCAATTCTAATCTCTCTTCCATTCCCAGGAAGCCAAACCAACCAATCAGTTATTAACGATAAAGAGGAGGTTAGATCTCTCCAAATAATGGAAATACCAAACCTGCTAATGCTTCCATCCCTGAGCCACTCTACCACGGATTTCTTCTTTAGGTACTTTTTGCAGATCACCTCATGCCATAACCTAGGTACCATTAGACACCTCCATAAGCTTTTTGCAGCTAAATCTTTCCCAAAAGTAAAGATATTTTTCAAGCCCCACCCACCCAGCTTTTTAGGTTTAGCAATTTTATTCCAGCTTATCAAATGTATCCCTTCTTTTGTCTTTTTCCCCGTCCATAAGAAGCTAAACATCTTTCTCCTAATGGTATTTATTATATTTTTGGGAATTTTAGCAAAAGACATCCAATATACTGGTATACTTTCAAGTACAGCCTTTACCAAAATTGCCATTCCCCTTAAACTTAACCATCTGTGACTCCAATTAGCAATCCTTTTTTCAAATTTTTTCACCAACCATTTCCAATCAGTATTAATATAACAATTTGGTTTCAAGAAACAACCAAGATACTTAAAGCCATCCTCCACTGGTTTTACTTCAAAAGGAATAATCTTCTTCAGTAAGACTAAGTCCTCTTCCTCCCACCTTGCTTCAAGAAACAAGGATTTTTGAGGACTAAAGGCCATTCCTGTAGCTTTACAAAAAAGAGTCAAAATCTCCTTTTAGACTTCCCACTCAGCTATAATACCATTTCCAAATAGGATCACATCATCAACAAACATCAGGTGAGTAATTTGGATCCCTCTAGCCATTGATATACCTGTAAGTTTTTTCTCCCTTACATTCACCTTAATAGCTCTGCTTAACCCTTCAACAACTAAGAGAAACAGAAGTGGGGATAAAGGGCACCCTTGCCTTAACCCCCTTGAACTCTTAAAAAAAGAAGTAGGTCTTCCATTTACCAAAACAACAAAATTTTTTGATGTCACACACCCCATTATCCAATCAATTACTTCAACACTCAAACCCTCCTGTAACAACACAAGCCTTAAAAATCCCCAATCCACTATGTCATAAGCCTTTATCAAGTCTAATTTAAGCACCATAACTTTAACCATTTTTACCTTAATGTTGTGTAAGGCTTCCTGCACAACCCCAATAACATCAGTAATTTGTTTGCCTTCAAGAAATCCAAATTGTTCCTTTGAGATCCATAGGGACAAAGTAGATTTAATTCTTTTGGCTATATTTTTTGTGATAATTTTATAAGCCAGATTACATAAGGAAATATGCCTAAAATCACCAAAGGATCCAGGATTCTCGCACTTTGGAATAAGAGCAAGAAAAGTAGCATTTAGTTCTCTGGACACTCTTCTAGTTTTTCTAGACTCTTCCACCATCCCCAATAAGTCATCCCCCAAGATATCATAAAAAGCCAAAAATAATTACATTGTCTAGCCATCCGGGCATGGACTTTTTGAGACTTTATTTTTTTTTAAAGTAGATAGAATTTCAGCTGAAGTGATTGGTTCAAACAGTCTAAGATTATTTTTCTTACAGAACATCTGAGGGTAATTTTTTAGTACATCTAATTGATCGGTAATAACCAACTTTGGTTGAGCCTGAAATAGAGTTTGAAAAAACTCAACAGCTTCTAATAGTAGCCCATGATTACTAGAAATCACTTGACCCCCCTCCTTTTTTATCCCCCAAATAATGTTGTTATGTTTTCTGGAGTTAGCAAATACATGAAAAAACTTTGTATTTCTATCCCCTGTTGCCAACCAGTTTATTCTACTTTTCTGCCTCCATGTTTCCTCTTCCTGTCTCAATAAAACCAACTTCCTTTGTTCCTTTGCTGCAATTAGTAACTTATCCTCCTCCTTTTCAATACCTTCAGGATAGCTCGAGTATAACATATCCAAGTCCCCTTCAATATTTATTAGTTCTTCCCTTCCTTCCCTCTTCCTAACTTTCTCCCAGGTAGACACCAGCTCCTTGTTGGCACAGGGGAAGACCTAGGGTTCAATGCACCAACAAAACCCTAACTACCGACCCTTTCAGCAACACCTGCAAAGAAGGCGAGGTCTCACTCGAGGTAGAGGCAGGGGGGGTTACAGGACTCAAGTCTCTGTAACCAAGTTGGGGCACAGATCAATGATTACAATTACTTCTCAGAGTACTTAAGAACAACAAGTATTAGTTTACTCACTTCATTCACATCGCAGACAAACCCTAAGGATAGATCGGCACAGTAACAATGACATAATACACATCGCACTTAGCATCATAAGTTATATCTAACACATTCAACATAAACACCGCACTGAGCATTCATAGATCTATCTATCATACATAACAATCAATGCACTAAGCAGATCCACATCATAAATATCATAGCACAAAGCAAACCATCAACACATGATATATGTGGTTCACCCCAGTGTGGGGATACGTCCACCAACGACTTCTTCTTATTTATTAGGCTTCAATCTCTTACATTCATCTGCTCATGTGCATTAAGCCACAGAGCCAAGATTCTCACCGGACAGGTGATCTGTGCACTAAGCACTAGATCCACCTTCCCAAAATCAGGTCAAGGCACAGAGCCAACTCCTCTATCAAGCACAGAGCCTTACATACACAGTCTGTTGCACTAAGAAACCCAAAACTACTTGCACTTAGCCTTTCAAGCTGTCGACTCTTACATCGCCTAGCCCCTTCTCTACCTTACAATCTTACACTTATTTATACTTTTACACTCCCTTACAAAATGGCCTAATCATGGTTAAACCCATGGGCCGACATCCCATAACTCGTTACAAAACCCTAAGATCCCCATGTTGGGTCCACAAATCCCACAAAACAATCGAGATCCGTGATCTCAGCTCTGCCTGGGTGCTCCTTCCTCGATCACCGCGTCGAAGTCCAAAAAGTGGTCAAAACTGACCAATGTTTCCTCAAAACTTGGTCGAGGGCCAACAGGTCCCCAAGAGTCACCTTTGACTCGTCCCGAGTCACTTAGGCCTGGGAAACGTTGCTTCGAAGGCCTCGAGCTTAGATTGAGATGCCTCGACTTGTTGCTTCTCCTAAACTTCCTGCTCAGCGAACTCTTGGATCATTTGTTCTGTAACAGGCCCTTCCAAGTGTTGTTCTACTATCGCAACCACTTGGTCCAGTTGTGAACCTTGTCCTTTGATCTCTTCAAACACCGTACATGCTTCCTTGTGCACCAGTTGTAGACTCTTTGTGACTTCCATTACTCTTCCCTGGATGGAAGTAATCTGTTGTTGGCTCATGCGTTCTTCTTGTGATCTCTTCATTCTCTCGACTGCAGTGAGTGACTTCATCTGCGCCTGAACTGACAATTCTTGTTGTTGCGCTTCTTGTAGTTATGCTTCCAACTTCCTAAGCTCTGGATCTTTCGTGAGGCATTCGTAGGTCTGTGCACTTCTGTCACTCAGCTCCTTGCATTATGAGGTGAGAGCTCTAATCCTTCCGACTGCGCTCTTAACGGCTTCCTCCCTCTGGTCGCGCACTTCCTGTGAAGTGCTTGGTACTTCTTGGATATCAAACTCTGTTACCCTTACTTGAAGTTGTCAGATGGCCTCAATGAGATTCATCACTTGAACCTTGACTGTCCTAGGTTCTTCCTGTGCCAAGCTTGTCACAGCGCGAAGTGATCTCCTAACCACTTCTTTGATCGCAGTCTGCTCTGCGAGCAGTTGGTCCTTTTCCCTCTGTATCTTCCCTTTGTCTTCCTTGAGCATCGCCCGAAACTCACCTTTCTCATTTTCATAAACGGTTACACAGTACTGCACAACTCATAATTGCTCCAAGATATCTTATTTTTCTTGTTTGAAGGCTTCTGTAGCCTTCTCCTTCTCTTCTTAGACTCGTTGAAGTTGAGCCTCTATTGCATCTACAAGTCTTCGAAGTTGGGCTAGCTCATCCCCCAACTCTGCAATATCCGACGAGGAAGGCGCAGTAGGTACTGCGCAGATAACTTGAATAGCTCATTGTATCTCCTTCAGTTCCTTCTCAACCCTTACATACAACTCTTCCTGCTTTGCTCCATATCTCTGCAAGAGATCTTCGGATGCATCCTCCATCATTCCGTGGACTAGACCGATATTATCCTCCATGAGTGTGGCCTCCATCTAGGGCTTACTGGCGCGGGTCTTCTTCCTTGCCGAGGGTTTCTGCGGAGAAACCTCCCTCTTCTTCGGTGTTTCTGTCTCGGTAGGGGGATCCTTCAGTGGTGTAGCTTCACCTTCTCCTTGTTTTTCTCCTTCATCCCCTCCTCCTTCTTCATTTATTTCGTCTCCTCCTGCGAGCGAGACAGATCCATTTTCTTCAGAGGCGTTGTCTTCCTCATCAGTCTGTACATCCTGGAATTCCTCCTTTTTCTTCTTCTTCTTCGCACTGGACTGTCCAACATGCTCGAGCTGGGTGACCAAGGGGATTCCTATGATGTCAGCGTCTGAGAGTTTAACATCAACGACAAGTTCCTGAAATTCTTCTGGCAATTCCTTCCTGATATGCTTCATGTATTCGTCTGTCATCTTATAGTAATATTGTAGCTCCTCCTTGCTCTCATCTCTGCATGCATTTATATATAAAATGTGGATCTCGGAACTTGGCTATCGGTCTATACTGGTGAAAGGTACGTGGTGTCATGCACGGAAATGACTCGATGGAAACCTTTAGTTGCTGATAGTAGACAAGGAACACTGTGTTCGACTGCCATTGCTTCAACATGTCATTCGTATACCATAATGTAGAAAATCTAGCTGCCAATGGCTCTGATGGTTCAATTTTTGGAAAAGCTACTCCCTCAGGCATTTGCCAAGCGACAAATGCAATCAACACAAGTATCCAACTGAAGTGGAACTCGTATCCTTGATCGTGCACTTCACGATAGTCTTTCTCAAGCTTGTTGACGAGGTAACTCACCCAATTCATTTGCATTCCCTCCACGCATTTTCCTGCGAGGTCCACCACAAACCTGGTGACCTGCGTGGGGTGATTCTTTTTGACGATCTTGCCAGCTATGAGTTGGCAAGCAAGGCGCACTGCGACATCCTGGATAGAGGCTACCTTGTAGCCTCACTTTCCCTTTAATACTTTGTTGTATGCCTCCTTGATGCGATGTGCCAAGGAGTGATCTAAGGCCTTCCTTGGGTAAAACTGTTGAGGGTCGGGTCCCTGCATGCTCAGTCCTGTAATTAGGTGGATCAACACTAGATCCACATTAATTCGCCTGTTGAGCCATAGATATCCACCATGATAGCACGACAAGAGGATTTTAACGCAAGCGTTAACCTCCTGATGTTAGCCAAAATGAGGAATCTTCATGACATTCAGTATCGTGGACTGAGCCAGCTCCTTAATCCAAGGTTGGGAGACTATGTGAGGATTCTTCCCAGTTGTCTTCATCAGGTATCTATGAGGTGCGAGCATGGCATAGTTCTTTCTGTCACCGAGATTGAAATCACTGTTCTTCAGGGATGGGATCTCTCCCAACTAGCTTCCAACTACGCGTATTCCTTTTGGGATGTACGCGGTGATCAAAGTGTACTCAAAGTCTCATGGGATGTTGTCGCGGTTGACTGTGCCATCCAAAGGTGGGATATAATCAGGTAAGATCGACGAGATCTGCTTCGCATTAGCCAGATCGTCGCGATGCTTACTTCACTTCTCAGTCGCAGGGTTAGTATAGCCCGAACGTCATCCAGTCGAAGGGGAAGCCTGGATTCCCCTAGTCGATGATGCATAAACACCTTCAGACATAGGTCTGTCAGCCATAAACTTCTTAAGAACCTTCTCGACGAACTTCTCTAACTCAGTCTGTTTTCCCGACATTCTCTCTTTTAAATGGACAGGTCAGGGTAGGAAAAAGGGTAGATGGAGTAAACAACGGATGGCGAGGTCTAGGTTCTAAAATCATAGTTCGACACACAACCAATTCTCAGATAATCACGGGAGGAAAAAAGTGGTCCCAGCATGACATCAGACGGGTTAACTATGCGAGCATCGTAACACATTCTTCCAATGGGCAAGACTGCTTCCCTCAATACGAATCTATCCATTATGGCGTTGTCTCAACGTCCCAAATAAGGTCTATCCACCCATAAATGTGTTTCCTATCCGTTTCAGAGCGTCGTTCTAATGGTCAAGGCGCCTCCAATGGTCATATAGCTTCAATGGGGCGAAGTCCCATTCTGTGCAGTTATGTGGTTTCGGCAAGGTTCAAATTCTGCAAACCTGCCTCCTGCGAAGTCTTCCATTTGTTCTCTGTAACTTCCTGTAGTTTTTACAACTTGGCTTTATTCTTATTGAGTTTCCTTGCCTTCTTCCCTATGATCTGATTCCCTCTAATTGTTTATGGATTCCTCTTTCCATTCTAATTCTTATCTTCTCCTAGCGTAGTAGCTTCGCGTTGCTGATGTGTTCTCGAAGGGTTCAAAGGTGATACCTCTTTTCTTATTAACTCTGAGGTGGGTATTCCTCTATCTTGCATGGATAGATCCTTCAAACCTTCTTGCATTCTTTCAAACTCGACAACTAATTCTCTTGCCTTCTGTTGCTTCGACTCAACCTCTCATTCTTCTATCAGTCGATCTATTTTTCTAGCTATGAAATCCCTTAGTTCTTGCTTTTTCTTTTCTATAGCTTCTTCCTCTGCTTTCCTTCTAATCTGATCCTAAGAAAAGTGGGAACGGGGCGTTATTCTCAACAAACCTAATAACTTCAAATTCCTCTTTGGTCGATGTTTCATGGATGATAACAGGTACATTAGTAAATCTTCCACATAGGGTTATCATCTTTCCTTTAAACAAGACTATCCTTCCCAGTGAAGGTACCATAGTAGGATTTTCCAAAATTTCTCAAGTGCCTTCTGTCATGATATTCACTGGTGTTTCCTCATCCAATACATATTCTATGTCAAAGTCTCCTATTCTTGCACGTATGCATTGTTTTTCTTTCAAAATCTCTGGTAAACTGACATCTTTGTGATCATCCATTATTTCTTTCAACTGTACTAATGTAGTGTGAACTTCCTCTGATCCTTTCTCTTTTTGATCTTCTAACATGCTCTTATTATCTTGACTCATGTTCATTTGTTCAACTTTAGCAATCATCCTTGGACAATCCTCAACTTCATGACCAAAAACTTTACAACAAAGACAAATAGGACCGGTACTAGGGCATTCCTTAGCAAGATGTCCCGATATTTTGCAGTTATAACATAGTGTCAATCCTCTCTTCCTCTTGTATGTTCCCCAACTTCTTCTGTACTGCGCACTGGGGTCACAGTGCTGGACCTACAATCTGTAAAAATTCTTTCTAGGTTCCTACATCCACTTAGGAATAACATATCTTTCTTTATTTCTATTATTCTTACTTAGATCAACTCTTTCTTCTTGTTCTGCCCTAACTTTCAAACTAGGACATAATCTATTAACCATACCTAAATTCATGTTTTTGAAACAAAATTTCCACTTATCTTACTCTTATCAAACCACAAAGCTTTACCTCTTTTAAGATCTTACCTCTTTTCTTCGGATCAGATTTCTTTCTTAGCACAGAGCTTCGCAAGTCAAGTAGAATAATGTGCACTACAGCATAAAATCTATGCATAAATATTCTCTTTTATTTACTTCAATTCCCAGCAATCATAGTTTTAGGTCTCGACAACGGAACCATTTGTTGGCACTGGGGCAGACCCAGAGTTCAACACTTCAACAATGTACCAACAAAATCCTAACTACCAGCCCTTTCGGCAACACTTGCGAAGCAGGAGAGGTCTCACCCGAGGTAGAGGCAGGGGCGGTTACATGACTCATGTGTATGTAACCAATATGGGACACAGATATGTGATTACAATTACTTCTAGGAGTGCTTAAGAACAACAAGTATTAGTTTACCCACTTTATTCACATCGCAGACAAACCCTAAGGATAGATCGAGGCAGTAACAATGACATAATACACATTGCACTTAACATCATAAGTTATATCTAACACATTCAACATAAACACAACACTGAGCATTCATAGATCTATTTATCATACATAACAATCAATGCACTAAGCAGATCCATAGCATAAATATCATAGCACAAAGCAAACCATCAACACATGATATGCATGGTTCACCCCAGTGTGGGGCTACATCCACCAACAACTTCTTCTTCTTTATTAGGCTTCAATCTCTTACATTCATTTGCTCCTGTTCTCTAAGACACAAAGCCAAGATTTGCATTGGATAGGTGATCCGCGCACTAAGCACCAGATCCACCTTCCCAAAATCAAGTCAAGGCACAAAGCCAACTCCTCTATCAAGCATGGAGCCTTACATACATAGTTTGTTGCACTAAGCAACCCAAAACTACTTGCACTTAGCCTTGCAAGATATTGACTCTTACATCGCCTAGCCCCCTCTTTACCTTACAATCTTACACTTATTTATACTTTTACACTCCCTTACAAAAAGGCCTAATCATGGGTAAACCCATGGGCCAACATCCCATAACTCGTTACAAAACCCTAAGATCCCCATGGTGGGCCCACAAAGCCCACAAAATAAGTGAGATCCACGATCTCAGCTCTGCTTGGGTGCTCCTTCCTCGATCACTGCGCCAAAGTCCAAAAAGTGGTCAAACCTGACCAATATTTCCTCAAAACTTGGTCGAGGTCTAACACTCCTTCAAACACTTCAATTTTTTTACCAAAGTATCCATCAGATTATTAAGCTCCAGACCTACCATATCATCCCAATTTGATATGACAAACTTGACAAATTCTAGATCTTCCAACCAAACCGAATTGAATTTAAAAGGGTAACTAACTTTGTTATTTTCCAGTTCTAAATGAAGGACCAATGGTAGATGATCAGAAATTTTTGTATTGCATACCAATGATCTATACCGCAACCTTGAAAGCAAGAGATCTTCTGAAAGTAGAAAATGATCTAGTCGTTTAGCTATATAGTCCGATCCTAGCTAGCTATATAGTTGTTATTCTTCCAAGTAGGAAGAATTTTGATAGGCTCAACATGCACCAGCCCTTCTTCTTCTATCATCCGCCTGAAATACGGTTTCATTGGATCATCTCTAGCATGTGCTCCCCATACTTCTCTACAGGAGGTAGTAAAATTTAAATCACCTCCCAATATCAATTTGTGTTCTTTAAGGATGGCATCTCTCTTTAAAGTTTCCCAGAAAACTTCCCTATCCAAGTATGGACCATAACAATTGATCACCTTCAAACTTATATCCAAGTCTTTTACTGTTCCTTGCAGCAATATTCTTGCAGGAGTCAGGAAAGCTGAGAAATCAACTTTCCTAGGATTCCAAGCATTTAAAAGTCCTGCAGAAAGTCCTAAAGAGTCCACCCCACGGAAGAGCCAGTGAGGAAGTAGATTAACAAACAAATATATGGCTTTAGTAGCACAGACCATTGTTTCTTGAATGAGTAAAACATCATGCTTATTTAATTCTAACCATCATTTTAGGGCTAAGTACTTTTGGCTTCCCCCTACCCTTCTGATATTCAAAGAAGCCACAATCATTTCTTACCCCTTGCTAGGGCTTTCTGAGCTCTAAGCTCCCTCGGACCATCAATGAGAATGGAGCAAGAAATATCTCCTAGTGCCTCATCTCTCCTTAATTTCCTCTCACTTTATGTCTGGAGCAGAGAGAAATCCTTCTCCAATCCCCCTTGTACAGCTCCTTTCATCAAAGAGCTCTCTCCCCTCGAATGGACAACAAACATAGGCTTTGTAAACCCCTCACTTGGTTTCTACTCACACTTCTGAATCTCGGAATCCCCCCCCCGCCCGCATAAATTTGTAAGGGTACCTTACTCAAGATATCCCTATAAGAAGGGATTAAGGCTACTAATGGTTTCTCAATCACAGAAGAAATGATTTGATCAGCCCCCACAGAAAGACTTGTATCTCACATAGTTGACTCTTCAATTCCATCGCACACTTCTTCAAATAATACCTCCTTTTGTGCCAACAATAATTCCATAGAACCTATACGAGGAGGAAAATCAATGCTCTTCCTTTTTATTTGGATCCTATATACTACCCCCAACAACCCACTACTTCTTGGCTTAATCCCCAGCCCATCTCTAAGGAGATCCGAGCTAATGCGACCATCCATCGATTCACCCATTGTTAAACACTTCTTA